>WBMZ01002910.1:0-46137 GCA_013400975.1 Atrichornis clamosus
CTGACACAGAAATCCATTATCTGCACATCCAAACACGGAAGAAGGCATAAGCAACTCTGATCCTTATTGCAACACCTTGACATCTGTTGTACATTTTCCTACACTGAGAGTGGTTAATTGGTTTATTTTTCTTCAATACAGAGAAATTCACATTTTTAGGCTCTTTGAAGGAGTACAACCATCTTTACTTGATTCCAATCTCTCCCTGACAAGAATGTATTGAGAATCTCAGGAACCTGTTACAGTCACCTATAGATCTTTAGTATCTTACAGCCAAGGACCGAGCCTGGTACTTTCTGATGTATCTTGCTACTTTTCATTTGTCTTTATTAGCAGTGGATCCTGGCAACTTTATGGATAATGAGTAAAAATTAACTTTTCCAACAAACGACAGAGCAAGAAACATGCATAAGTGAGGCTTTTCCACTTCAGATTCAGAATTAGAAAGGGATCTTAGAAGATGTGAGCCCTTTTCTGATGAAGATTCCTCATAGTCCCATCAAAGATTCTGGGCTGAATTATTTTGTGAGTGGAACAATGAGCCTGTATCTCCACATAGAGGATTATGTAATTATTTGATTGATACATGTTCTTCTTGCACTCTTGGGAATATTTCATCTTTCTTTGGACATTGGACAGAAATGTGTATTTCCATTTATCCTTATGGTCCCTGGATTTTTGAGAATGTTGAAAAGAAATTTGGAAAATACTATCACAGCAGTATGATTTTAATATTCTTGATGCTTAAATTTGATGAAGTTACTGTTAGGAAAGCAGTCCTCCAGGTGAATTTTGCTCACCTAGTGACTCAGAACAATGGCCAGATAGCTTCCATGGGGAAAAAAAGACTGCTTTGAAGTTATTTATACTATGCATTTTTGGAAAAAAACCAAACCAAACCAAAACAAAACAAGAAAACCTGCAGTGATAGGAAGGTAGCAGGTCTTTGAAATATGAGATACCTTGCATTACACATCAACTCTGCCACCAACACCACCAGCAGTTTCTGGTTATCAGTGGTAGTGAGTCTGGATTACATATGGTTGTCATTTGATTGAGTCATTTTCTGAAGCAAGCTGTCTGTGATTCCTTTTCCCTGATGTGAGGAAATGTCTACAAAGGATTCTCACAGATTCTCACCATTCAGACAACCTCTTTTTCCTGACGAAATCATTTCTATTTCAACAGTGTTGGCCCACACAAACCCTCTTTTGCTGTGGTAGTGGCTGCTACATTAATCTGAAAATTAACAGAAGCCTTTCAGTTTCTCAAAAAATTCTATTACTCTGAATTTCTTGTATATCAACCTTTTATGTTGACCAGTTTTTGAATCCTCACTTTCAAAATTTTGGTGCTCAAGACAGCTGTAGTCCTGACCTAACCAGGTAACAGTCCTTTCACACAAAATGGCAGAAGTAAACAAAAAGATATTCTGACCAGATAAGTAGTTTGAACCACAGAAGAGAACACATACATTTTGGTATATAACTGCTGGTGATGGTACTACATATGTCCATTCTTGTAAACAGCAATGTCTTTATATTTTCACTTCTGCAATAGCATTCTAATACATCTGAAAAGTTTTCCTTCATAAAGACAAATAGAAATCCTTTGGTGAGGTGGAAATCCTCTCTTTTGTCAAAAGTTTGGGCAAAATCTTTACAAATCAGCCACAATTCAAGAAATGGTCTAGACTCTAGTTGCATTACCACTTTTGGTTCATAATTTACCTGATAAAATGATAGTTTGGGGAGTGAGTATCATGGAAAAACAGTTTCAGTTTAGAAAAAAATCCCAAATATATGTAATGGTAAATATTTTGGGCAATTTTTATTTGTCTTACTGTGGAGATACAGACAAAGTGAAACTAAGTCTAATGACCATTCATTTGCACTGGGAGTCAGGACTACTTCAAACCTATGGAATGTCAAACTTTACAGACTTTTTTCCTCATTAATTTATCCAAATATTTAATTGAAAGGCTATTTAATTTAGGCCAAGTATGTGTTTGTGCTTTGCCCAGCTCAAAATGCGGCATTCCACAGGTCTTGACTGTTATCATTTTGTTCACAATCTGTCCATGAACATTGTGGAACTACTGAAACATATGCAGGAAAGAAAACTGCCTTATTATGTTCATGAATAAGGGCTAGAACATAGTGCAACTTCAGAGTAACAAATATTTGACCTGCATTTTTAAAAACAATCAAGATAGTATCCAAAACAGGCAAAGCCATTCAGACTCCTGTGGTTATCTCCTCAAATCAATATTTTCATGCAGTGAAAGCAAGGTCCCTGAGGAAATCACAATGTAGTGACTGTTAGCAACTGTTGACTATTCAACAGAAATAGTCATCTGGAAATAATCGGCTGTGGAAGAGAGAGCAGAGGATCCCAGCTGGTGACAAGTAGTCTTAAAAGTTAGTGGTTGCCTGGTATTATCAGAGAGGAAAGCAAATTTGACTATCTGTCCTCTTAGCAAGATATCTTGCAAAGACAATGTGAAGTAGATACTTCATCGTTTCAGTGAACAATTTTTGACAGTCAGGATATCTCAGCTCAGCACCTTGCTTTTTTTGTATTAGCTTAAAGGTATGGTAGTCATTTGATTAATTACACACATGTCTGTCTCTGCTGCTGTCAGCTGCATTTTGTGTGTTCTGACATGAAGCTTTAATGTATAAATAAGTAGACTTTGGACGTCATTTACACCATCTGTAATGTCCCTGCGTATCTCTTCTCCCTTTCCTTAGAGTGCAGTAATTCAGTGTTTGACATTACAGAGATTCAGGTAAAAGCAACAGATAGTGAAAGGTTTTAGACATATTTTATCACTATTTTCTTCTCTGCTCTGTACATCTTTCAGCCTCCACTATTTAAACAGTGAGGTGTTCCCACACAGAGAAGTTTGGGAACTTGTTACAATTATGATGTTATCTTAACATATATGGAAATCTCTAACTATGTTCTGTGGAGAAAAGGAGAAAAAAAATCCATTTCCTCAATGTTTCTCCACAGTTGCAAGGTTACTATAATTTGTTTCATTGCCATCTGAGTTCTTGAGCTTCAGATTCAAACGGTCTCAAGTCTTTAATTTTAGAGTGTGTCCAGTCTTTAAACTATTTTCCATTAGATATGTAGTATGAATCATACAACATATTAAATAGAACAGCACAAAATAAAAGTAGTTAAGAGTTTATCCTGAAAAGAAAACATACTTACAAAATTACCTGTGAAAATGTAATTTCACCATCACCATCATCATCATCTAAGTATTCAACTCAACTCAGCCTTACATGATCTCCTTAAGTTCTTCTAAGTCTTTCTGGTCAAGTCAATTTTCATGGTAATAAAATCTTTTTTGAATGCCAGTACTTTAAGCAGTTACACCATTTATTCCATAATAAACTGTTTCTTGGAAAATGCTATTTACAAGCTGAATTTCTATGCTCTGGGCTGACTGCCACCTCATTTTGGCTTGCTTCATAGGACTCTGCATGTAAATATGGCTATAAATTGGTATAAATCTCCTGTAAGGGTCTCCTACAGCTCTCCATCCAGAAATACAATATATTTGCCCTCTTCAGATTCTGAGAAACAGCACACCACTCAAATACTCATAGAATGTGTCCTTCATTCAACAGAGATAATTAGTTTCAGTTACTTAAACTGAGCCACTATTTCCCTTCAAAGAGGATATTATATTTGCCTAATTGCATTTAAGTGCTAAACACTGTACAGGATAATGTTTCCCGAGTACGGCATTTTTTGGGTCTTTGCTAGTAGAAGGCTAGCTGCCTGTTACAAGGGTCAATAGAAAGCTGCAGACAGTTTGAGTAACGGATGAAAATTCACAGATCACTGAGCACAGGCATATTTTTTCCCAAATGACTGTCAGTAAATCTTTCCCACAGAATTCATATCCTTATCACATGAACTAAATAAGCATGAAAGGTAAATTGTTGACTTTCTGTTATGTTATGAAACAATCAAGATTGACCTGAGCTAAATGAGTAAGGCATTAGTCTGCAGATTTCTGCAAAAGACATGCTGAAACATCAAACCCACCAGCATTTTTTTTTCCTTGCATTTTCCTGTCTTAATTAAAGAGCCCTTTCCACTAACTTGATCCAGCGAAACATCCACAGTGCAGATGCTGTGGTTTCATTCCAGTCAGAATACAGACATACTTCACAACCTTGCCTTTAATTTTTGGCTAAACAAACAGGCAAACAAACAGTAGATGAAACTAATGGAGAGCTTAATTATATCTATCCATCAAGCCCTAAATTTGCTTCCTTTCCAAATAGCAGGCACTGTCTTTAAATCCAAAAGGACTGATGGCAAGATACCAAGTTTAAAATTCTCCCACTGTCATAGACTGTTTTACTAATTATCCAGATTCCAAGGCAATCATACAACCGTAATCATTCACCTCACGCCTGGAAACATAAGTCTTGTTCTTTTGATGAATATTTATAAGACAGTGTAAAGCAGTCTACTTTCTTTTCCCTTCAGGCAAGACAATTTGGAGTTCATCAATATGTATTACCAAGGACTTTTATAAAAGGCACTTCAAAGGAAATTCATCAAGCATTCCTTTTGTCTTGATTTCTGTTAGACTGATACTTCCTTTTGACAAGTATCAATAAATTATCCTCTGATGGCTAGAAACCTGATGTCTTATTCAGAAACTTCCTCACACAGCAAAGTCTGATCCTTAAGTTTCTAATGAAATTTTTAGCATTTAGCTTCTAATTTAAGGATAAAGGAGGACAAAAGAAGCAAATGAAGCACAAAATAATCAATATAATTTTATGGTGGTTCTATGATACATTTTGCTTTCACAGATGACAGGAATTTGTCAGCCAAGAATTTCCATGACCTACATTCCTTGTTACTTTTTCCATTTGACTTTTGACCATATTTGGAATTCCTTAAGAGAAAAATTGAGGCTCTTAGTCCCCAGTGCTCAAACTGAACAATAAGCAAATTAAAACCAGATTAATGCAGATATGTAGTGTTGAATGACAGAATGTTTCTGTCCCAGTTGGTTATTACTTTTCCTCCTTTGGATGCTGACACAAGGGCTCATATTTCTGGGAAAGGAGAGTGGGATCTTAAAGTGTAATAGAAAAAAAGAAAGCTTTTCTGATTATTATGCAATAAAAGTACTTTAAAGTTGCATATGTTTCTTTCTCCCAATTTAATTTAGTTATTTTGCTAAATATACATGCACAAGAATAACTATAATGGAACATAAACAAGATGCATAAATTAGTATGTGATAATAAGGTAAACACCAGTCTGTGGGAAAACAGGGAAAATAATGGGAATAAAAATCACAGTTTAACATTTTCCTCTTTTATTTTTTAAAATAAGAAACGGGATTTTTGTAAGAATATGTTATGGATGTGTGCATGTCAATTGCAATTTTAGCTTTAAAAGGAAGGCAGGCCTTTCCACAAGTAAGAGTGGACTCTCCAGTCATGTTGCACCATAATGAGCCCACATATCATGGTCAGGCTAGCCTCAGTTCCTTGGCAGCAGAAACAACAGGCTGAAAGGTTGGATATTTGGGGCCTCAGTTAAGTGCACGTTGTAAGTGTCCACTTCTTCTGCCATGCATTGTGCTATACTTGTATCATTAACAAAACTATTTTGAACCATAATTTCTTGTGAGAACACAATCCATGATTGATGGTCTAGTTTGTGTGTGCACTGGGGAAAGTGAGGAATGATGCTATTTGTTCTTCTAAAACACATATTTTTGATGAGCACTTTAAAATATTCTGCCTTTTTTTTGAAAAGTTCTGAAGTAACATGTTTAAAATTAAACTCCTCTATGACTTTTAACTAGAAAAGAACAGAAAAGTTAATTTGAGTACTGACAAAAATTAATTTATCATTTAGATTGAACTTACTGGATCAAGATGCAAACTGCACAAGAGATTTTCTAAATGCTTCCCCAAAATCATACTGAGAACTCAGTCAATTTTCCATTGACAATAAAGACTTGCAATACAAAAGAGGTACACACAGCAAAAGACTTGAGGAAGGAACAGCACAGAGTAGTTTATATGGAGATGCCCTGAAAATGAACTGTCAGACTTTTCATTACTGGATTTGAGTTCCCTTTAAAACTTTCTTTTTATCTTCTCAGGGTACAGAGAAACCTTGTAGATATATAGTACTTAATAAGAAATGTAAGTAACTGAATAAGAAAAGAAAAGAAAACCAGAATGTATTTGCTGTTATGAGTAATATTATATGAGGTAGAAGTAACTTCTGTGTATCTAAAAAGTAAAGTACTTGATAGAAGAAGGTGAACTCTAATGGCTGATACTTATCAATTTCTTGGCACTTACCAAAGTAAAAAGTAACCTGCCATGGCACACGAACAAGGTTTACTATCCCAAATTGGCAAGCTGCTGTGCCTTGATCTCAGCTAAATTGGATTGTTTACCAAGGGAAATAGGGGAAAATTAATTTTCTCAATCTTTCCCTGAAAGAAATGCTCCTTATTTTCCTCATAAATGCATTCTTTGTGCCACATGAAGTGCTTAATATTCAGATTTGAAAAGGTGGTTATTGTGGACATCTAATTAGAATAACTCACTGTCTACATTATTGTGCTTAATGTGTTGCTCTGAATAAATATTTAATATGCTACCTCAGGTGTTCCTGTCTTAGAATTTTGATATCTCTTTCCTAATTACACAGACCAGTTGTAATACTGAAGCTTATGTCATGACCAGTAAAATTTCTAAGGAGAAGTTGAACATGCTTTTTAAAATATTCATTCAAGGTTAAATTGTCAAGACTTCTGAAAGTCCAGGATGAAAATAGGTAACTATTACCTCATATTACTTCTGTTAAATAAATGTTATTAATAGCTGGATGAAACTTCCCTAGGGTCCAGTTTATGACAGGCAACTTTTCTTTCAAGGCTTGATTTAGGTTTAAAAAAAAAAAAACAAAACAAAAAAGTGGGGGGAATTACATATGTCTGTCAGGCTCCTGACATATTATCTCCCTGAACTTATGATGCTCCTGGCATCATGTTTTCAATTCCATGCAAAGTTTTAAGGTCAGCAACAAAAACCAGCATCCTTGAGCGACCCTTGAATGAAAACACATCTGAAGTCCTGGAGCTCTTTCCTGTATAATTACCTGTCTTGCCTACTCTTTCTTTGGTATCATGATTTTTACAATCAGTTTGGCATACTCTTCTTCAGATATCAATGCAGAAAATTTCTGTTTCCTCCTAGTTCTTTGTCTACCACATAGGGCAGGCCTCAGATCCTGACTTTAGGAGCTGTACCGCTCCACCCTGAGGAAAATTTTAAACTTGTCTTGGTTGTGTCAGATACTTCTAACAAAATATTTTGTGTTCTATCTAATGAAATATTTTGGGTTGTGAATCCTGTGTCAGAGACACACCTCTGAATCTGAATGGAGTTGAGATTGAAGGTCGTGTTTGTTTGCTATTTTCATTTTATGGGTTTATATGCTTGCTGTGTAAGGGAATTATAACTTCTAGGCTTTGACTCTACCCCCTTCATCCACCATATGTGGACCTGAGCCCTGGCAGGTGAACACAAAAAACATGGATGTAATGATGCTCAAAACATTATGCATCTTTGCTATACTTGATACTTCAGAGAAATCTTGTTAATAATTTTAACTTATGGGTTTGTGCATGTAAAAGAAGTATCCTTGTGGAAAAGAAACTGGCCTGCTCAACAGAAATAAGTTGTGTGAGACTTCAAAAAGAGAAGAATAGAAAGTCATTCTATGTACTATTAGTTGCTTTTATTTCTCTAGGATCCACATATTTCAAGGAAAGATCTAAAAAAAAAATTCTACTGTGCACTTTAATTTATTTTTTATATTAACAGTTATAGGTATTGCTAGAAATCCCTAATAGCTCATTAAGCAATTATCATCAAGTGCTTATTTCTTCCTTGGCAGTAGTTTTCTCTTTCAGTTGTTTCAGTTGTTTGTTTTTCACTTTTTTAATTCCTTCCTCCCTCCCAGTTCACATAGACACATGTCTAGGACATAATATCAAAAGAAAAAGAATCAAAGAAACATGCCTTGCATGTGCAAAAATTGATAAGATCTGTGATGACCCCGTGGTTATTTAGGGACTTTATTCTGCTATATAAAACCAGGAAAGTTTTGTGTGCCAAAGAGCTAGCTTCTTTGCCCTAACTGCTGCATCAATAAAGCAGATTTGTACATCATGGCCTTTACTTTTTTGTTCCAGTTGGAGCTGTAGATATTTTAAATCCTGAACTGCAATGTGGGTTACGGAGCTGAAGAGAGCAAAGATATATCTGTCATTTGTCACATTGCTGAAAAGACAAGCTGTACTATTCTTTACTGGTGGCTGCCAAGCTCAGAGATAGCCAAGTGAAGAAGAAATAACCAGCTCATCTTTGGAGTCTGTTAGGATGAGACAGAATTTCACTAGGAAACAGAGATATGAGGCATTAGCAGCAACTACTGCTGCAGATCTGGTGTTTGAACTTAACTCTTTTAAGGAGATATAAACTTATGGTCTGAATAGGATAATATAGAAAAGAGCTTGTGAGTAAACATTAGAAATAGAATAATACAGAATGTAGCATATATAAGTCACCAAAACTACATGCTATTGTAATTAGAGAAAGTTAAAAAGGAAAATCAAACATAAGGTTCAGAAAACAGAAACATGCCAAGTTTGACCCAAATAATGTTAGAAATCTGCAATAATTGCAAGAGAGACTTTAAATTTCTGATGACACTCTACAGTGTCCTTCATGGCGATGTGATCTTACCATGCTTGGGATTGTCAGGCTGGTACACGTGTGGTTGTATGAACTGCAAATGGGTTATGTGCCATCTACAAACAGTGCAAATGCAATCCACCGCAAATATTTAACTCTTCAGTAGTATAGATTAAACATAATGATCATCTGACCACCTCCAACAGGGCACATATCTCAAGAGTCTGCCTTGATATTGCCTTTGACTTTAATACAAGGCTTGCTGTCTATCAGAATAAGAACCTCAGCTCAGCGAATGTGTCAACACAAAATATCACATCATCAGCAATATCAATAAATAATACCATTATGAGCAGCACAAGACAAAGTGTATAATATTGCTATGCAAGCTGTGTATCAGTTCTGGAAACTGCAGAAGAGCCAAAGAAATCCTTACTCCCTTCTTGTCCATGGTCTAACTACTTCTTCTTTGTATTGAAGCAAAAAAAAGCTTTTATTTCTTTACTTCTTGGTGTACATGAGTACCAAATATCTTCCTACACCTTTTTTTTTTTTTTAATGGCTGGGGAAAAAAAGATATAAAGAAAACATTCTAGCTTTTCATACATAGATTATCAAGTTTCAAAATACAGGAAGATGAAGGCTGAATGCTCTGTGATCAGCGTAGACTTACAAGCATAAAGCGATAGCACTACTGACCTACTGGTTGTCAAACTTTTGGTTCTTCACTCTGACATTTTATGTCTGTGAAAAAGACAGATAGATGGGAGAAAGCAAGCTCCCCCACCCTCAAAAAACTTTTTTTTTAAGAGCCTTTTCCTGAGTTCTTGAGCCTGAGGTAGGTATGCACTACTTTAGAATTTCATTCATTGATGATTTTTGTGCTCTTAATCAAGTGGTCTTGGCTCGTAGTACGTCACAAGCCTCTGACATGCAGATGAAAGATATCATGAAGCCTGTTTTATATTTGCACTTATAATCTCTGGCTTTTTTGCACACTCTGACTAGACCTACTCTTTAAAAGAATCTAGATATGTGTTTCCAAATAGACCAGCGATATTCCAAAATTTTTACAGAACTTCAGAAACTACTTAGAATGTGCAGAATCTCTTCTTTCATCTTGCCTTCTACATGTACATAACCTTCTGTACACATCTTAGATACTTTTGGACCTGTTAGGTTTTCCTCCACAGAGCTGAAGTAGAGTAAAATTGATCTTGCCATAGTGTAAAATTTATCAATTTCTTGACACTTTTATCCTTTGAATCTATAATAATTAATAAGACAGTATAAAACAAATAGATCCATATGTACCCTTGAAAGTAAGAGGATAGCAAACTTATTATTACCTTAAATTATATGTTCTTTTATTCTTGGGGAGAGGGTGGCAGAAATTTTTTTTTAACTTTTCTTTGTCATAGATATATCAGGTAGATGCAAGAAGTGCTGAGCTACCTTGAAAATACAGTTAAGCTTTCTGAAAAGGAAAATTGCTGTGTGGTATAACTGGCATATTAATTATACACTAGTCCAATGATTGATTACACCGTGGAGCGGGAATTGCTCTCAACACTCTCCTCTTTGAGAATACACCACAAACTTATCATTAGAGCACCTGCATCCTCGCACAGGCATTCAATGATACCATCACTGTTTTTAATCTTCCTGTAATTTTGGGAACGTGCTGTATGCTCTCCAAGGTGCAAGAAGGACACGTTGTACCTATTAACCTTTTCACACAGAGTGCTCGTTGCATCCAGCAGTCTGACAGAGGCCCAGTCAGCTCCTGGATAGGACTAAGCTACAAAATATGTGTATTTTGTACAGCATATGCAATCAGCTTACAACTTGAAAGTCATCTTCCACATGGAGCGTACTTAAAGCAAACAAATTAAACCTCATGTAGTAAATAAATCAACATGCTAATGTCCAGTTGTGTTTGCTAAAGAAATATGGGAAGCTGGGAAACTAAACCATGAGGATTTTAAGCATTGTCTCAGTGACAAACTGTATGAAGTAGACAGATATAAGGAAAATACCCCATAGCGGTGAATTTTTCATTAGACATCAATAGACTCCGTAAAGCTGTCAAATGCTAACTAGCTTACCTTCTGCTCTTTTCAAAAAGGTTAATGGATACAGCACATTTGCTGGTGTGACACTGAAAACAAAGCATGACAAATGGCATACTCTTGTACTTGTTTTGCACCCTTTTTAAAATTTTTCATTATTAATTTGTTTTAGGCCTACTATACGTAAAAGTGGCTAGAGTGTGAATAGATATGAGGGCTGCTGGAAAAGCTTTACCATGAAGCCATCATGAAGGCCAAGGAGATAGATCTTCCCAAGACTAGGTGTGCGTGTAGTGCTGAAGGCTCTTGTCCACTGTCCGTTTGGTCCTTCTGAACTTGTGCAGATCCTGTTGCCTCTCTTCTGTCTTGTCTGTTTACACTGAGAGCTTGCAGGTCAGACACTCTCTCCAGGAGCACGTGGTACAATGAAACTTTGATTTTTGCTGAGGCTTCCAGGCATAACTGTAATACAAAAAATTTTTAATAATCTCATGGGTGTTGTGAGGAAAGTATATATGCATATTTAGCATATATCATTTTGATGTAGACGGGAAAAAAATGAAAGGCTTCAGCAGCCATTCTTTTCCTTAATTATGTCAATTTCAGTAGTGTGTTCATCCTTTACCTGAAGTTGTAGGCTCAAATTCTACTGCCGCACAATATGGAACCTCAGATACTATTCAGTACAAGCTTAGTCAGAAATGAGTAGGACTAAGCTTTTAATTTGTGGGTTCCAAGTCTCTTTTCTCTTTATCACTAGTATAAATATTGTGCCATGAATGTCACTGGACCTAGGACTTCTAAGTGAATAATTTTAAGGACTGGATATTTTCCGGCATCTTTCACCAGCTGCATGATCTCATTCAAGAATATGATGAATTTTTCCTAAAACACATACCTAATATGAAAACAGTGAGAATGCAATCAAAGAAAAAAGCCCAAACTATCCAAGGAAACTGGACCAGCTAATGAGACTACTAGAAAGCTCCATCAAATTTTGTGAACAATCACTGATGATTGGTGGGTGGGTTCACTTGGGCATTTCCCTCTTGCCCAAACTCATGCAGAAGCACTATTTAATTGCAGAACTTCTCTCTCAACTTTTGTCTATTTGGAGTCTGATGCACTCCAGTTAGACTAAAATATTTCAGGTTTGCTTAGGAATATTTTGAGAAAAAGTTAATGACCTGTGACTTTCAGGAGATTAGATTAGGTGTTCTTTTATGTACTGTAACCTTTGAATCATTAATAAGGTTGCTCATCTGTTGCATATTTTAATCATGCAATTTAGTATGTATATAATCAATAATTCCAAGCAGAAAAATCTCATGTCAAACTCTTAAGTCATAAACAGAGGGATTCAAACAGAAAAGTGAGACTCAGACATGAAAAATCCGGTTTGGGTTACTATTTTTCCCTCTTTTCAAAGCACAAGAACCTTCATGAGGCTGTAGGTAGCTGTTTGCACAAATCTTAGAAGTCTTTGCAGTCAGGCTTGATCTAAAAAAAAAAAATCCTTGTGTCTATGCAAACTCCCAAAATGTCTTACAGACAGTATCTACCAATACCAGGTTCCATTAATTTAGCTGCAAGTTTTCATAACCATTGTTAATAAAAAAGCAGAAACTGTTTCTTAGAGAGGTTTAGAAATCGTGGAATCTAGAAATTGGAACCTAAATTTCATGAAATATTTGTAAGTGCTGTAAGAAATCTGAGTCTACTAAGCCATTGACAATTTCAGTCTCCATTTCTGTGGGGAGCAAAATGACATTTTATATGTTCAAATAGAGAACTATACTGTAGGATTTAAAGAAAATCTATACCAAAAGAAATTCAATGTTTTCAAAAGCTAAAATGCAGCTATGAATCCACCTGTATATGGAGATAACTTTAATAAGCGTTGGCAATGCAATTGTATGTTGGAATTTCTTATTTTATTAATTCAAGAAATAGGAATTTCTAAGAGTCTGCTATCATGCTGAGTCCATTCTCTGAAGGATCCACTGATTCCAGGTAGAAATAATCAAATAAAACAATCTGAGAATATTGGAGAAAAGAAATAGAACCATACACTTTAATGGAATTTTCTGGTAATCTTCTCCTGGGATGAAAACTGGGAGGAGATTCCTATGCTGGGAAGAAGTAAAGCTGAAAGTGAAAATACAAGAACTACATAGGCAGAAAAATTGTGATGGAAAACCTGAAAGTGATACACTGCTTGGCCATCCCTAGGAAAAACATTACTACAACAGGAATGACTATTGTAATAGGTTTATGTAACACTAGGATGGGAATTAATTCCAGATAATCTCTAAAATCATCCAATTCCAGACTGTTATTTCATGTTGAGGAAATGGATTGTAACAAGCAATTTTCAACAAGCCTGCATGTGACAACATGCTAAACCTCAGGTCTTGGTTGAACATGGAGCCCAGGCTATCATGAGACAACTGTGATAGCAACTTTTAGGGGTTTATTTTCACTAAGATGAGAAAAATGGGGAGCCCAAGAAATTGCCATAAAAGACACATGCAAAATTGAGGTTGCAGGTCCTTTTTTTTTTGTTCACCTATACCTAGCAGCTTTAGACAGACTTAAGCAGAGTTTTTCACTTGCTAAATGCAGCCAGTACAGGCATTTCAAATCCCTTGGTATCCAGTTTAAACAATAATGCTTGTTTATAACATGAAAGTCAGAAATTCCCTTGCAGTGTAGTTCTCCATCTGAGGATAAGCAATGAAAGGCATTGCAGCTTTTAGAGCAAAGATACCAGCTATCTTCTCTTACTGTCCAAATTAAAGATGTTCCTATAGACAGCATAAGATTCCTTTAAACAGTGTAAGTTTTGCCCATACTGAAACATTTTTGGCATTTTTGGGGCTTCTTCTTGGTTCAGCCTTCTTCCTTTTGAGTGTTTTATCTTAATGTCTCACCACTGCAATCCTGCTTTCTTAGAAATGCAGTTATATTTTCCTCTCTTCACAACCTACATCCTTCCTACCTTACCCTGGCCACTTTGATAATTACCTTATCTATTAGGTAGACATCTAATAATTTCTTAGGACTTTGATACAAATGCAGCACAAGGTCTTTTTGACGATCTCTACTCCAAGTCTTCTTGTGTCTGCAGTGAGACTCAAGACAACAGTAAACTAACTATCTTCTTATATTATGTAGTTTCTGTTCATTAGGTGCTTGCAAACACTTGAGCAATTCTCATTAAAAGGGCAGCAAATAAAAGATCAGTGGAAAGACATTTTGCAGAAACTGGCATTACTTCAGAAGCTAGTTTGAGGCTTAGAGTAATATAGAGGTAACATAAAAAGGCTATGACCTTCATTCTTCATCTCTTTACAGCTTGATAGCTTACTCCTTCAATTAAATCCCTCTTGCTAAAAAGTTAACAATATCAACAACATAAAGAAAACTGAAAGAGATTATTTTTCAGGCAACCCGTAGAACAGGTCTCAGAGTTAAACTTAGGATAACAGCTTTTTTCTTCAAAAGTAAAATTTGGGTTTTTTGATTTACTATCAGAAGCTTTCAGCATGTACCAGCTCAGGAAACCAGTTCAGTAAGCAGATAAAAGCATATTAGTAACACTGTGACTTAAAGAACAGGAACACAAGGAAATATAACTTATAATTATTGTCTGTAGCTTGTTCCTGTCCTGTTCTTTCCAACAGTCATCAAATACAGTTTCAGAAATAAATAGTCAAGTGTTTAAAATGAAGTAAATATTTGCAGTAGGAGAAGGACAAATACAAAGAGGAAACATGGGAATACACAAAGAAAACAAGATAGGAATGCGCCTCCATTTCAGTTAATAAAGATTTCCTTGTGTCTAATTTCTTTCAGAAACATTCTGCAGTTGGGATACTTTATTATCATCATTGTAATCATTATTATTATTTTTTCTTCTAAAGTGAGATTCGATCTGAAAATTGCAGAGAATGGATTTCATGTGAATACTGCCGTTCTGAGCTATGTACACAGCCAAGACAAACTGCAGGCCTGCCTTATACTAGAACATAATTTGGCAGACATGGAATCAGCATTAAAAAACTTTCATTTTTTATATTTTACCTTAAGATGTTAAAACTATCTATCATTAGAGTAAACCAGCTAAGGTTATTAGGATATTTGAGAATCATTCAAATGTGTACCGTTGTTCTACTTCTCTACCCACTGAGTTTTTCACTTGTGCACTCTTGGTCTTGTTTATAAAAGCAGTATTGACCTGTAATCAGATAATATCTTTTTACTGCTTTTATTGGGGTTTTTTTATTTGGTTTGAGTTCGGATTTGGATTTGGTTTGGTTTTTGTTACCTAAGTCAGGAACAAAAGCTTTTCTGCTTTTATGTAAGTGGTGAATATGGTCATCTCATGACACCAATTCGCTTTGATGAACTCTGTCCTTGCTCTTATGGTAGCATGTCCCTTCTCATCTGAAGAAGTAGATGAGGAAGTACAAATTATGGAAGAGACTTTTAATTTTGAATGAATACTCTATTAGATCATTTCAAGTAAGCCTTTCCTGTATTTTTGTACATCTCTTTTCTCTCTTTTTAGTTTGATATCTGTTTAGTTTGATATACCCTATAAATTTTGCTCTCAGTATGAGCAACTTCAGAGAAATCCTTTCTGTTAACTGGTTAATATATTAACTTTTAACATGATTGCAGATCTAACAACAACAGTTGTTCCTTTCCTGACAAAACAAAACAAAAACAAAAAAAAAGGAAAATAATCTGAGCTTTTTTGCCTAACCCAACACACTGAGTGGGAAACAATTGATTCAGTTAATATAATTGATCTATTAAAAAGCAAATGTACTCAGAGAAAACATATCCATTTTCCTGCTTGTGGAAACTGATGTTTCATTGACATGGAAACTGTTGTTTACACGAGTCTGATGACATTGTTTGCAGGTGTTGCATAATGTTATTGACATGAACAGTATTGTTTATATAAGCAAAATCACTATGTGTAAAATAGTCTCATATCTACATGTGCTTGCTCATGCAGTGTGAGCCTACTTACTGCAGGCTACAGTATCTGATCCATAGCTATCAGCATTCAACCGGCAATTTGATTTAGAAAATAAAGCCTGAAAATAGCTTCATTTCACATATATTACTTTCTGACTGCTGCTGTGATTGCTCAGCTAGAGTCCAGCTGTGGAAATGTTAAAACTATTCATCAGGCATGAATATTCATCAGAGTGTTATTCTTATTTTCCTACACATCACTGGGATGGCAGACACAACTGCTGGGTGAGAGGTGTGAATTAACCCTCCAACTCTCTTAAAAAGTAAAAAACTCAGGCACATCAGGAAGCCTAGTGGTGTCTGTTCAGGTGAAAGGCAATACCTTCTGGGTCTTCCTAATGCAGCTGTATTCAATGTGCTATTTGTCATAGCAGTGGATCAGTCTGAAAGAACACGAAAATCCAAAATAATGACAAAATCACAATTCATGCTTCTCAATTCCTAAGCTCAGTTTAAAATAATGAAGTTTTTTTTAACAGAATTATTTGTGCTATGCTGTACTTGTATAGACTCAAATGTTTACGGACTAAATGACAAATTAAAACATGCTGGTTTTAAACAGGTATTGAAACAGAGGATCTAGACCTTCAAAAAAAGACAATAAAACACAGACTTGTAAAACTGAAGCTAAAATGGTGAAAATGCTTTGCTAGAATTGTTCACTGGCTTCAGCAGAAATGAGATTTGGGTCTAACCACAAAGGAAGGCATAATATATCAAAGGTTAATTCTGTGACCCTCACTAATTTCATGCCACATATCCTGTTGAGTTCAAAAGATTACGTAGGGTGATAACTTCGTATCTCGCATACTGCATTAAAAAATGCAGGGTGAAGCCTTCTGCTTCCAGCAGTGCAATTCCTGACACTGAATCACGCACAACCTCCTCAAGCCTGAGTTCTGGCACCAAATTCACAGTTGGCATAAGCCAGTAAAACTGTATTGATTTCAGTGGAGCTACGGTATTTGACATCAACTAAAGATAAGGCCCATTAACTTTCTCTTGTCTCTAGAGCATCTGCCCATTGCTTTGTCCTGATACATACTCATATGGTAATGGTGTTAATGCAAAAGTCATTAGATTACAATAAAAATATTTCAAAGCTTGTCTGGCAATATTCAACAATAAAATCCACTCTGTGGCATAAGTGCTTTACACAGCCTATATGACATTCACGTCCTAGGTTTTTCTTCTATGTGTGCTGTATATCAGACTTTTCTTTAGGACAGAATTCAGTTCCTATTGAACATTTGTCCAGGGAGAAAAACAAACAAACAAGCAAGCAAACAAATGATGACTAAAACATTTTCCTAGTGTCACCTGGAATTAATGTTAAAAAATGTACTGCTTTAACAATAATGTGCTTAAGGTGGTTCTTTATCACTTAGAGTTTTTGATTCATATATATGAATTTAATATTGAAGGAAAAAAATATGTACCTAGTTCTCCTAACATGAATTTTCAGATACCACTAAGTTGAGAGGAAATGCCGCTCTGCTGGAGGGTAGGAGGTCTCTGCAGAGGGGTCTGGACAGCCAATGATATGAGGTTCAACAAGGCAAAGTGTTGCATCCTGCACTTGGGTCACAACAACCCCAGGCAGGACGAGAGGCTGGAGAAGAGTGGCTGGAAAGCTACCTGGCAGGAAAGGACCCTTTGGCTGTTGATCAACAGCTGGATGAAAACGATCCAGCAGTGTGTCCAGGTGACCAAGAGGGCCAGTGGCATCCTAGCTTGTATCAGCAATAGTGTGGCCAGTAGGAGCTGGGCAGTGGTCATTCACCTGTGCCCAGCACCAGTGAGGCCACACCTCAAATCCTGTGTTCAGTTTTGTGCCACTCACTCCAAGAAGGACACGGAGGTGCTGGAGTATGTCCTGAGAAGGGCAGCAAAGGTGGTGAAGGGTCTGGAGCACAAGTCTGATGAGGAGTGACTGAGGGAGTTGGGGATGTTTAACCTGGGGAAAAGGAGGCTCTGGGGGGACGTTATGGCTCTGTACAAGTACCTGAAAGGAGGGTGTAGCCAGGTGGGGGTCAGTTTCTTCTCTCAAATAACGAGTGACAGGACAAGAGGAAACAGCCTCAAGTTGCACAAGGGGATGTTTATGTTCGATATTAGGAAGAATTTCTCCACCAAAAACATTGTCAAGGCTGCCCAGGGAAGTGGTGGATTCATCATTTTTGGAGCTATTTAAAGTACATGTAGGTTTGGCACTTAGGGAACTATTTTATTTTTGGACTTAACAGTTATTGGGTTAGCAGTTGGGCTTGATGATCTTAAAAGTATTTTCTAACTTAAATAAATCTATGATTCTATGACTGTATGATTCTATAAAATTACTCTGTTGTGGATACCAGGAAGTTACAAGGCGAAGAGGCACAGGGTAACACCAGCTTTTAGCTTGAACTTCCATCATCTGTCTAGTGCACAATGAAGTAATTAAACCATTATTTACCTCAACTCTTTTGGAGTTGTATGTATATATATATATATATATATATAAGTAAAAACAGACATGATAAATCACGTGGGATGAATTCCAGGCCGTGTAGAATGAATCCCACCCACATACCTTCAAGGTAGCTGTAAAAAGCTTGGAATGTGTGAGATGAAGGTGCCATTCAAGAATATTGAGATGACAGTCATCAATATATTTAAGAGATGTCACTTAGATAACTCCAGTTTGTATTCCTCCTGGTAAATCTACTCCAGTCTGGAAGAAAAAGGAAATTATGTGGTCGTCTTTAACTTGAAACCGTCACATCACAACAGACAATTTTAATTGCTAGAGTATAGTGACTTCCAAAATACTGTCAGTTTCTGCTGTTCTACCATGTACCAAGTACCTGATTATAAAACCATATGTTAGTGATCCTCTAGTTTGCTAGGACACGTTATGAAATTAAGACTCATGTACTCAAATGCTCTCAGTGGAAGAAGGATGTGGACCTCACTCATCATTTTTCTAACCTGTGAGCTATGGATTAAACTACATGCAGTACTACTGGTTTCTTGAGAACCCAGCCCTGACATTTGGTTCAAAGAGGTGTATAGCTTGGAGATAACTGAAACCGTATCTGGCTCATGTGGGTAAGATATCAAATAACAATATATATCAAACAAACAATAAACCAAGCACTAAAAGCATAACACTATAGTTTAGGGAGTACCAGTAAGATTTTTGAGACTATAGAAGCCTCATTTCCAAAAGAATCCTACTGAAAGCCAAAGGAACTCAGGCTAGATTGATTTCAGTGGGAGTTAATAATTCTGAAAATCTTATTAGGATTCTTGTCTACATCTTTACACTCCCTACTTAAAGGTTTTTAATGTTTGACTGCTAAGTCTCTTTTCAAAACGAAGGCTTATGCTTTAAATTTAGATTGTTAAAGGTTTTATTATCTTCCAGTGATTTCAGAGGAAATGAGGTACCTAGTGTCTTTCAAAATTCTAACCACTATTAAAGTTAAATCTGAAAATTGTAGTTAGGTAACAAAAAGGATTTGTAACAACTGATATTATATAGCATGTTTCCCTGACCTTTATCTTTTCCACTTTAAAATGAACGCTGTATTCTGTTGCAAATCAAGCTGTTATTTCCTGTGTTTGTGTACCAAACAGACATACTGCACTACTGTGGGAAGAACAGAAAGCAGTGTTCAGATGTGGATGGAGACTCAGAGCAGTGGGCTCTGCCATCTGCTCTGACATGTATGATGGCTCAGAAGTTCATTACAAATCCAATATGCAGTGACTGTAAAAGCTCAGAATCAGCATGCAGTGCCACTGCATGACACGCTGAGCAGCTCAGAGCAATAGGCTGTGCAGTAGCTTTCCCAGGCTTCACACATACATAGATGTCTCTCTCAATTTTTATTTAAGGTAGAAGAAAAAAATGAAGAAACAAGAATGGATGAGGGTTCAATATTCAAACATAATTCCAGGTCAGGGTGCATATTTTGCATGTGACTTGATCACTCAAGAACTGCATAAATTTATGGAGAATTTGGGACTGCTTGTTTATGCTCTTTCTGGGAGGATTTATTTTCAATATAGGATTTCTGCAAAAGGCTTTGTACTTTCCTCAGTTTCTTTTGGAAAATAATAACTAGATTGAATGGAGCACTTTAGAAGATATTTCATTTCTTGGTTTTTAAAATCAATATTTTTCACATTGTCATGAATATTTTTTGTAGAAACCTTGGCAGCAGTTTTTGTTCGTTGTAATTGTGGCTATAGGTGAAGATGGAGTACCTTTCTCTCATTATTAAGAGCTTAGTAGCCCTGAGCTAAAGGCTGCAATTCTTCATGTCACCACTGTGGTGGCAAATAAGATTTTCCATTTAGTTTCTAGTAACCTCATTTGTCAAGGAGACTGTATTTCAAGTTTATATAGATTTAAGGCAAACAAAACTGGACAGTTAAATATGTCTTTTGTCATAAATTGAATTAATTTGTTAGCAAAGAATTAAACTAATGGAACATTAACATTGCTGGTATGCTGGCCTATTTCGGAATGTGTAAAGGTTTGTGAAGTTAATATAAAAGCTAAACCATATTTTCATTAATGACAATTTCAGCATGCTGCTAGTGCAATGTCATACACTGACATGAGTGTAATCGAAAATTATGGATCTGGTTTTCTCCACAGAACTTTTCTCATTAGTTTATACTTTATGTTTTTAATTTGTGTGTACATGGGTATGCATGCAATGATCAGGAGTGTGGATCACGTGAAATCTGACACGGATGTTTAAAAAACTTTAACAGAAGAATTCTGTTAAAAAGAGAGATCTGTTCTCGTGGTTTTCATGGGGTTTTTTCCTTCTTCTTTTTTTCCCCCCTTCATTTCTCCTACATTTTCCCATTGATGGTTGAGATAAAGAAGGTCATGTTAGCAGGTAAGAGATGCTAACTTCCTCTCAATCTTCATATGCCATGCCTTGTGTGCTCGGTGACCAACTCCCACTTCTAATCAATGCAAGTGTAGAAACCACTTTTTTACACACTATCTCAGCCAATACCATTTTTTCATCTGTTTTAGGTTGTCCCAACTGAAACACATAACTGCTGGTCTTAGCTGCAGGTTTGTGATTTGATGAAATTTAAAATTCAGTGAAAGTATGAAATTGCAAATAACTTGCAAAATAAAATTAACATAGCCTGCATATCATTCTTCACACCGTGGTTTCTTCCCTCTTATATCCATTTCTGTTCCTTTAGGGTTCTTGGGAAGCATTTGAAAACTCGGGGTAGAACAGCACTTTTCACATCATAACACAAAAACATCACAAGTCACAAAGAACTCCCAGAGGCTACTGTGGGGATTCAGATTTTTGAACACTCAAAACTTTGATTAGGCAGGCTGGAAAGGGATATAACATTATACAAGTATCTTTATTCTACCCTGCTCCTGTTGAGTGTAAAGAGTGAAAAAATCTTCAAATTTTTAATAGTGGAGTTTATGGTTCTGAATAAAACTGAGTCATGTCCCACCATGGAAGAGGCTAGAGATGGAATCATTTATCATGTCATAGCAGAGTGAGGAAGACCATGACTTTCGAACATTTTTCTGGCTGTGTTTTGTAGACAAATTTTCACCAGTTTCAAATTTATTCTTCCTTTTCCTGACCAAAGTGCTTTCATTCCTTCAATATAAACATTGATTCAAATCAAGGAAAAAATGAAACTTATTGAAATTTTTGAGATTGCATATATCTTGTTAATTCCTCACTATCTTGATGGCAGAAATAAAAAGAAAATGAAACTCTAAAAGTTCTTTTTTCATTTTATGTTTTATTTTCATTCTGAACATTTTAAAAAAATATCATATGATAGACCAAGTATATTATCATTTTGTTTCTTCTCAGGAATTGAAACATTAATGACTAGACATTTGAAAAGCCACTTTGTCACTCTCCAAGCACTTACAAAACTATTAGATTTCTATAATAAAAAGGTATTTGATTTCAGTCATTATTATTAAAAATAGTGTTGTATTGCAAGCAGTAGTCTGAAAAATGAATCTTAGATGAAAAAAGGACTTTGTTTTCAGGGTTTGAATGAATTCTGAATCAAAAATTATATTTATCCTTATGTTGTTTCTGTTAGGCTGTTTGATCTGACAGAGCAAACATTTCTTTTCCCATTACATAAAAAACAACATAAAAACCCAGAAGTTTCACATTCCTTTAGCAATCTATTTTTGAAATATTTTTAAAACCTGAAAAAATTCCCTAGATATTTTCTTGTAGCAAAAATTGCTCCTATTTTAGAGTAGCAGTTAAAGATCTCCTTTTGCAATTATTGTTTATAACTTTCTTTCCAATTATTTACAAATTCAAATACTTTAAAGCCAAGAATAATCTCCAAAGGGCATCAAAAATCTTACCTAAACTCATTTTGTTATTATAAAAATGTATGGAGAAATGTGTTCAAATCGCAACAAAATGATGTTTTGTTTCAAACAGTAGATGTTTCTTATTTATAAGCATTGTAGTAATTATTTTGATTTGGTTACTCAGGTTACATTACTACAAAGATATTCACAGTGGCCTCCTGTACTTCATGTGAAATTCCAGAGATTTAATTGGTTTCTTGTGTGTTGAAGGACCATTATTACTATTTTCACCGATAGCAGAAATAGGCTGATGGTGCTTTAATAAAGCACCTTTTTATAGACAAAAAAATATGTACTCCATTTCCATAACTTTTAACCAAAGGAGGAATTAATCCGGTCATATCCATATTCCTATTCTTTTCATGACTTAAAAATCTTCCTGAGAATCAAACGCTTTTTCCTGGCTAGTTAATTGAACACTAGGTTTTCCCCAGTGCTCACTGGGCACATCTTCCTTTCCTGAGCCTGGCGATGCCCAGGTTTAGAGGACACATGCAGTTTACAGGGAGTCAGACCTTGCCACCCTTACAGCTTTGCTAAGCAGAGTGCTGAGACACAGCAAATGCTTCATTCACTGCAGATAGGGAATCCATTTTTTTCACTACTGGACATGGATAAAGGAGTGTTTACGTGAAAGCATAGATTTCAAAGAGGAAGCAAATCCACGGTAGATAAGGCAGCAAAATACATTCCTAAGATTGTATTTAGCAATAAGAATATTGCTCACCAGCTTTAGCATTTTTGTTAGCTTCTACTTCTCTTTTCTTCAGATTATGACTTGACTGACTCTTTATCAAGATGCAGTTTCACCACCAGAGAGGCTGCCACCACATCTGACAATGCTACCAGCTCTTTCTCATGTCCAGACATCACACTGGTGCTCCATCAGTTTTACTGGCACAAGCTTTTGTACAGCCGTACTGTAAACAAGATCTCAAGTGCTGCTTAGCAGTCTTCATTGGCAATCAAATAAGATTTTCTGAGAAGCGCAGATCTTCCCAGCTGACAACAAAGGAGAGAGATCCTTATGTGATATATGATTTTTGAAGTGCATTCATTGATTCAAGAAAATCCTTCTGCTGCACAGTCGTGTGCTCATAAATGTTAACATTCTTAGTAAAAAATGCAAGCACTGGGTAAGTATTGTCTCATTTATTTCAGCTGACATGACACAGGCACCTGAAATTAGATGAGTGTTGAAGTTCACTTAAATAATATCTCATTTTCTGAAGTTTCCTCATGATCCAACATCAACATAAACTATATGTTTTGATTAGAGAATTTGACTGTGACTCTGAGTATTCCACTCTGAATCTGATCCAGAATACTAAATCAGCATTAGCTACAAATCTTCTGAACAATTAGGTCTTCACAAAAGACAGAAGAAAATTATGTTGTTATAGCCATTTTTAAAATCATTTTGTCACCACAGTATTCTGCATATTCTAATAGTCTAGTTTTTGTAAGCTATATTAAATTTAAAACAGCTCTGGGAGCTTTCTTGATGAATTCTCAATGGTTGGTTCCATTAAGCAAAGATTGGTTTGCTTGTCTGGAAATGAACCAACAATGTGTTCAAAGTGTTTTATACATATTCTTGGTTGGAAATACGTTATAATTGCCATTTGTATTTTCACTGTTTTGAAAGGGTAGATCTGTTATCTAGTCTGCATACTGAATAATTCAAATAAGTGTTCTCTATTAAATATTTAATCTATTCAAAATTATACAGTCCCAATATATATCAGTTAAATGCATACATTTATGGAAGGCCACTTTTATTAAACCAAATTAAATATTGAATCAAATTTAATAATTAAACTAAATTACTTAATGGGTCAATTTAACATATAACTTCAATTTATGCCACCATACTCAAATAACAAAGGAATAAATATTGAATGGGTTAAAAGTAACCATGCTTATCTACTGCTAGAAATATTTCTTCTAAAGTCAAGAACTAAGATGCAGATGCATGTGAATATGAACATAGTTTTTATCTTCTTAAACTAGAAAACTTAATAGAGAACTATGGGGCCACTAAAGGCAAAAAATACAGTAGAAAGAAAATATAGTCTACATACATTTGGGTTTTAGAAGCTTATTCATGTATTATCTAAATCTAATTTAATAACAAAGAACATGTTAAGGATATTCTTTTACAAGACCCTCTTCCTTTTCTAATTTCCAACCTGAGATATGCACCATTTTACATAAACCAAAATATTATTAACGATATTGATTTATTATTCCTTTGAATTTGGTGAAAGGCAGCAGAGTAAATCTTACATGCTTACTATTACAGATGCTGGAGTTCATCTGCACCTGAACATCACTTAGCAAAAATGGACTCATAATCTGTGATGTTCTGTAGGCTGTTTCAGCTAGAACCAGGAAAAAAAAGTATTTGTTGGAATTGAGCACCCAAAAGCCTATAGTTTGGTGTATGGCACTACTTTCAAACTAACTCTACACCTTCATTATGAAATACATCTTTCTAGTCCACTTCCAATTATAGTTCAGCACAGAATTGAGATTTTATTATTTACCTGCAATGACAACTACAGCTGTATGACAAGTATATGAATCTAATAGTTCCACTCACTTTACAGATACACAAGATTAGGCAAAAATAGAGAAGAAAAAACACGAAGGATTGATTCAGATTTCCAGTACTTGAACTTTGATAGATAAAGACAAACTGGTTTGTTACAACTCATCATTTAGCCAATCTAATAAAATAACTTGTTCAAACTAAATATATCCTACACAAAAATGTCAAGGAATAAGCAGCATTGGTGGCAAGAACGATGGATAAAATTGAGCTAAAAGAGAATTATCTGAGCAATGGGAGCAGAGCTAAAAGTGAATTATCCAAGCAATGGAAGCATAAAAAAAAATTAACATTTGTATCATACCTTTGAAGCAAATAGGTAGAAGCGAACATAATGAAGGGAATAGAACTTCCTTGCTTTAATCAGCAACTGCTAAAACAAACTAATATATGGAAATCAATGCAGAAAGAAAAGATTGGGTTTGGCATCGCTGAGTTTAATGATCAAACAGAATAAAATTCTCTAAAGGCAGGAAGTTCTTACAAATATTTTCATGATCCAGATTCCTGGGAGATCGATGCACAAGGAACCACTCTGTGTACCATATTTTCTGAATCTGACATCTTTTACAGCAAGAAAATCAAAGAAGAAGGTGCTTGAGAGAAGACCTGTAGCCTAACAATTGACCATATTTCTTTAAAATGTGGTAATGTCACCTAAAGTTGTTTGTTCCAGCTTTGTAGTAAGAAATAAAATGATCAGTAATTTGACACTGGTGACATTCTCTGATGTCTTCAGTCTGGCTGCATTTTTTGAATGCCAAAAGACAATTTTATTCAATGGGATTGAATATTCTTAAAAAAAAACCCAAAACAACCAAATTGTTTTCAATTATTACTATAGTTTAACATATGTGTACACTCTGATAATTTTTATTTCATTAGAAAGATTATAAGTTTATTAAATAAATTTAAGAAATTTAATGTAAATGAAAAAATGAGGAAATGCTTCCTTAGTTTCTGTGCGTGCCCTAGGTATATCTCAGCTTCACACTGGGGAAATATGGGACCACTCAACTCAGAGTTTGTCAAAAGAAAAACAGAGTGAGCAGCCATCCTCTAA
The DNA here is from genome assembly GCA_013400975.1 of Atrichornis clamosus. Taxonomy (NCBI): domain Eukaryota; kingdom Metazoa; phylum Chordata; class Aves; order Passeriformes; family Menuridae; genus Atrichornis; species Atrichornis clamosus. The sequence goes on from WBMZ01002910.1 coordinate 25,976, forward strand.
GGGATGTTTAGCTCGTAGAAGAGGTGACAGGGGATAAAATAACCTATTCTTGGAAGTTAAAAAGCAACTGTACACAACAACTTTTTGAAAAGAATGTAAAACAACTTCTTTCAACTGCCTTATTTTCTGAAAATAATGTATTAGAAACACACACCTGCAGGCTTCAGCAAATATTTACATTTAATATCTGAAGTCCATAAGTGAAACTAAATCAGCAGAATTCAATGGTGTTTCACCTTCAGTGCATCTTCATCTCTCTCTCCTTTTAAGCTGCTCAAACCAGTAGGAAGAGACAACCATCAACATTATTCTTTTGTAAATAGAGTTATAGTACAGCAATGTCTGTGCTGATATGTCTCACTTTGTATTTTGAAAACATACCAACAACCATATTTTATTAATGATAGAACAGGACTAGAAACGCCACCATTTTTTTTAGACTGGCATATTGGGTCTTTTTCATACTTTTGCACACTTACAATACAAATATATAACTTTTTCATCTAAGTCACAGTCTCATGAGATTTTCAGCAGTTTTTTTTTCTGATGTGAGTGCCTCCACCTCACAGAACTCTAAGTTTTGAAGAGTACAAGCTGAAAATAGGCAGGATTCCTTCTCCTAGATGTAACTTGCTGTTATTCAGAGAGCTTCACATTTGACTTTTTAAAAAAGACTTACAATTAAATACTTTGTAGAAACTGCATTATTTTGACAGTTTCTCTGGATGTGAAAATTAAAACAAGTCCAAATTATAGGAAGATTCCTAAAAAAATAGCAGTAGCCTTTAAAATGCCAGTTACTCACATCCTTTCTCCTTACATTCTGCCACAGCAGCACTTTGTTTTTAAATAGTACAAAATTTGAATGCTGTTGCATGATAGCTCTGTTGTTCATTGCTGTTACATCTTCATTAATAGCTTGGATGCAGGACTTGAAGGAGCACTAAGTTTGCTGATGACACTAAACTGGGAGGAGCTGCTGACCCCGCTGAGAGCAGAGAGGTCCTGCGGAGAGACATTGACATATTAGAGAGGTGGTCAATCACGAACTGTATGAAGTTTAGCAAGGGCAAGTGACTGATTCTGCACCTGGCATGGGGCAGCCCTGGTTGTGTGTATATCAGGGAATGAGAAGCTGGAGAAAAGCAGAAAGGGGGTTCTGTTCGATGACAAGCTGAATCTGAGTCAGCAGTGCCCTGGCAGCCAGGAGGGCCAACCCTGTCCTGGGGGGCATCAGGCCCAACATCGCCAGCCGGGCAAGGGAGGGGATTGTCCTGCTCTGCTCTGCTCTGCACTGGGGTGGCCTCACCTCGAGTGCTGGGGGCAGTTTTGGGTGCCACAATATAAAACAGACACTAAGTTATTGGAGAGGGTCCAGAGGAGGGCCATGACTATGGTGAAGGGTCTCGAGGAGAAGCTGAAGTCACTTGGTTTGTTCAGCCTGGAGAAGAGGAGACTGAGGGGTGATCTCACTGGGGCCTTCAACATCCTCATGAGAGGAAGCAGAGGAGCAGGTACTGATCTTTTCACTCATGAGACTGAGAGGACTCAAGGAAATATGATGAAGCTGATTCAGGGGAGGTTTAGGATGTATATCAGGAAAAGGTTTTTCACCCAGAGGGTGGCTCAGCACTGGAACAGGATCCCCAAGGAAGTGGTCACAGCACCAAACCTGTCTGAGTTCAAGAAACATTTGAAAAATGCTCTCAGACACATGGTGTGAATCTTGGGGTGTGCTCCATATGGCCAAGAGTTGGACTCGATGATCCTGATGAGTCCCATCCAACTCAGCATACTCTATGTTTCTGTGATTGTATGATACATCCTGTCAGTTTTCCTTAGAGGCAAGGTGATGCTAGGACTGCAACTCCTGGCAGTCCCTTCCCTGCCTTGGGAACCTCTCCTGCTCTAGAGTTTAGTCTGGAAGGCATAGAAATAATGTAATGGAAGGATTCAGGCACCTCATCTTGTATAGCTTGATCTCAGTAATTTACTCGGGAATGTAAGTAAATTGAGGCTCTTTTTTCTTCCTCCATATAGGGTCATACAGTGTGTCCAGCCTTTGCAGAACTGAGAGATAAGAGTGTGTAGGTTAAATCAGAGGAATTAAAATTAGTAAAATTCCAGAATCAGATCATTAAAGGGTATATCCGTAACTTATGTAGATGTCATTTTTTAAACTGATTGAATGTAGATAAATACGTGTACAATATTTTAGTGGAATGGAAGGCAGCATGAAACAAAAATATTTTAATATAAATTTGTATTTCCATATATTATGTTTTCATAGTAACAAGAACATAAAAATGGGGAAATAAAACAAACAATAGATAGCTCTCCTTCTTACTCCCTGAAATTAACATTATCTCCTAACTTTTGGAGAATTGTCTAGTCCACCAAGAAGCTGGAGTGTCAGAATGTGTTAGTGGGATCCTGCAGACCTGTGCTAGCTGCTGAACTCACAGTATTACATCATTGTGAGTGCAGGTGCTAAGCTTCATTAGTACAACTCATTTTTATTTCCTCTGTGACATTTTCTCGTCTTTCCACTAAAACCAGGACTTCCTCACTTCTCTTGTGTAGATGACTGTACAAGCTTGGGTGTTCAAGCCAAGTAGGGAATTACAGCATTTAATTTGACAAAAGCAGGTGGGAGGCTGATTGTCAAAGGTTATCTGGGAAAGGAAATATATGAAATAAATTTCTGCCCAGTTCTTGTTTGCAGGTGCACATGGATGTGAACAGTTCCCTCATGCAGATCGCAATGGTGCTCTGAGCTGTTGCAAATTCCTTCTGTCTCTGAGACTTCTCGAGTGTGCAAGATGCCTAAGAGGAGTCTGGCTGGAAGGTAACAAGAACAGCTTCGTCTTTTATCTTTGCATCTGTCACATGGTGAAGAGAGAAGTACACTCTGTTGAAGAGAGATGATCTAATCTCCCAATATATTCATTACTCACTTTTGACTATTTCAGTCCAGACAGCAATCAGACATTGGCAAACTTTATTTAGGCTGCTATTCATTTCTTAACTTCTCCAGGTTTAAGCCAAATCAAGAAGTCAGATTTAGAGCCTGATTAAGGCATCTGCCTACAAATTCATACAACTGCTAAATATAATGCAAAGTATCTTATCTCACAATATAGTTAGTGGAGATAAAGTCAGTGCAGAAAACAGAGATGAGAGAGAAACTCCTCTCACTCTAAGGTGAACTTAAATACCTCCTTTATAAGAGGATTTAGCGGCATAAAAATAAGATTCTACAGTCACTTTGCATGCTTGGAGTTCCCCCAAACTACATAGATTCCAACTTTCAACTAAACTTTTTTGAGTGTGAGCCCTTGTGTTGCGATGGACATTCACTGGTCCTTGAATGATATCCACCAGTCTGTGCAGACATACTGGGTAAAATTTGGCATCTGAAAAGCTACTAAACATTTGTGTTTAGACAGTTCTAGTCTGGTTAGCTGAATCACTTTCTATGTTTAGTAGATGCTAAATATCTGTAGGTTATAATGTGAATTTTAGAAGCATGAACTTATTTTGACTGAATTTTGACTGAATACTGTAATGGTATTCAGTATGATTTGAGAAGTCCTAGAACATCTTAAGCACAAGTAAAAGACTGGAGATGCGACAGAGGTTCATGGAAGATGTGCTCTTTTCAAGCCACCTAGAAAGTCTCAAATGTCTTAGTGGACAGTAAATGCCTACATGCAGACAACCAAGCCAAGCTCTCCCTCGTGTGTACACATCTGCGTACGAGCTCCTCTGTTCAGATGCCTCAGGGTAGAATCCACTGGCTGGCTCCATTGAAGAGAAAGACTTTCAGATTGAGCGTCACATTACCTTACCTTCAAAATTTAGAACATTTCCTATGTCAAAGACTGTGTCTTAAAATCTACATGAATTTAAGCAGCATTTTGTCATTTATGACTTCCAAATGTCTCTGCGTTACAAAGAAACTCTGTCAATATTACTTCTACCATTCATTCTTAAGAGACAGAGTCAGTTCCTTTGGAGAGGTCAAAGAAAGGACACAATTCTGGCTGTGTGTTTCCTGCCTCCGCTAAAGAATACTGCTTAGTTTGTTGCTTCCCTCCTGTCCTACTGCAAGATCACAATGTAATATCTTCAATTAAATGAAGAAAATAGTTTTGTAAAACTATCAGTGTCCTCATAAACAGCTACTGATTGTTCATCTTCCTGAAAAATTTTAGTTCTTCAACAGTTTCACTGATAAGTCTTCCCCCTCAGTGTAAGGTGATCAACTCACTTAAGAAGGTTAAACCTATTAAAGAATATTTTCCCTGTAATTATCTTCCTTTCTGTTTTGAGCTTGTGATGGGAAGAAGGAAATACATCTTTCAAAGATCAAACTGCAAATTATAATTTTGCTGCTACATTCCTAGAGAGTAGGCTTACTGTACTTGTTGTTTCAAAAGTTTAAAACTTACAATATTTGAGTTGTTAATTTAAATTTGATGTTCCAGCCTAGTGAGAAAAAATTTTGCAGTACTAAAAGGCCACAAATGGGGGTAACACACCTGTGATCCAGAGGGGCACCATAATCAGTTTTGACTTCACTAAAACTTTTTTATATGTGTGGGAAAATAAATTAAATTATGGTATATAATGCATATTTTTGCAACTGCATGAGTGTCGTGGTTTTGCTAGACCTGGTTTTTGGCAGTGGGGGGGCTGCAGGGGTGGCTTCTGGGAGAAGCTGCTAGAAGCCCCACCATCATGTCCTGCAGGGCCAATGTCTGGCTGGCTGCAAAGATGGACATGCCACAGGCCAAATGGAAGTGGTAACGCCTCTGTGATAACATATTTAAGAAGGAATTCAAAACAATTCGGGTTGCGCAGCTAAAAATTGCATCCAGGGAGGAGGAGGATGTGAGCTGAAAGACCAACATGGAGAAGCACCAAGGCCAGGTCGGAAGAAGATACAGCAGGGCCGGAGTCGAGATTCCTCTGCAGCTGGTGCTGAGACCATGGTGAGACGGGATGTCCCCCCTTGTAGCCCATCGAGGAACACGGGAATGCAGTGCCCCCTTTGCAGAGGTTGGAGCAGGGGGATGCTTAAAGACTGCAGCCTGTGAAGGAGTGACCCACGCCGCAGCAGCTTGAGGGCCACTGTTGCCCGTGGGATGGACTGTGGACTTTACTTTCCAAAACGGACCCACCATTCAGCAGGGAAAGACTACTATTCTTGAAAATATGAAGACCTGGCCTACCCTTACAAAACCCCCTAATTCTCTGTCTCCCTGCGTCGTTTGGGTAGGAGGGAAGCAGGGAGGGGGAAGTGAGGGGCAGGAAAGTAGATGCTTTTTCCCACAGCTCATATTGATTCTCAATTTTTCTTCTTTTCTGGTAGCATAATAAATGTAGTTTCATATTTTCAAGTAGTTTTCCTGTTTTTGCCTGTGATTGTCTCTCAAGTATGTCTTTTTTAATAAAAAACCTCATGGACGACTTGAATTTTTTTTTTCTCTCCTCTCTTCTGTCTGGCTGCAAGGAGGGGGAAGCCTGTGAGCCTGGGTAGTTCCTGGCCTCTGGCCAGACTCAAACCAAAACAATGAGGTTTATTATTTCATTAGCAGGTGATTTGAAGGGTTATTTCATAATACTAGTCAAATTACAGAGGAGAAAGTAATCTGCGAATGCCTCAGAAAGGCTACTTCTCAGACAAGAAGCAAAGGAAGGTTGTGAAATACATGTAAGAGACAGATATCCCAAGAAGTTCTTGGGAATTATTTTCAAAGACAATCTATTCCCATACTAATTTTTATTTTCTTTTCCAAAATGCAGCTGTTAACAAGGGAAATCTGTGAAGAGGAGAACAGGTAGGATTAATGTTTTGAGATATCTCTGTTTATCTCCAATTAACACAGAAAAAGTGAAAATACATATGGAGAGACCTGTCTCTCTGGGGATGTGTTTCCCTGGCTGAGAGCCAGACAGGACATGCTGGCCAGAGTCTGGATTCCCAGGAGCTGTTCTACAGCAATGCCACCCATAACACCTTCACTTTGATGCTTTCTTCAGAATTAAAATGGAGGAGAAAACATCTCGCCCAGTCTTAGATCCAAGGATCAGATAGGCTCACAGGTTCTCCTTGTGCTCTCCAGATTTGTCCTGTTATTTGTCCTGTTGCTCTGATTTTCATTTTCCTCATCTCAAAGAAATAATCAGATTCTCTCGCTAGAGACAGGTGTTCGTTAAATACTGATTTAATTTTCACAGGATTGGATACTGTTCTTTCTTCCTCTTCTGCTCTGCAGGAAGGAGGAAAAGGAGAGTTAAATCTACAGTTCTCAGGCTGAAAGAGGGGGCTGTACACTGATTCCTTCTCAAGAAAATAGCCTGAGAACAAGTAATCCTAGAAAATAAAGTCACTGCCATGCAACCTCCACACAATTCACACAGAGGTCCTCAGGTTGCTACTGAAGTGATGAGGCCAGGGATAAGGGTCAGGCTTAGTCCCACCTTTAAACTGGTATGCTGATATGTCTTAGTCACACATTATCAGACTGGGCCTCCGACAAAGGCACAAGTAGGTTTTTTAATTAAAAAAAAAAAATCAGGCAGACTGAGCTGAGAGTAACTACATCTAAAATTTTACTGAGTACCATATAATATTTAACAATTAAAACATTTATTCAGGGAGATGAAGACAGGGATTACAATCCCCCCCACCATTAGAAGTTCAGATGCACAGCTCTTCAGCATGAAAAACTGAAATGTACGTCCCAGAGAATGACCTGGGAATTTCTATTTTAGCTTAACATGAAATGCTCAACTTTTGTCACACGTAACCTTAAATTACAAGAACTAAAGTAATGGCTCTTCACGTAGAGGGTAATGCAGAGACCTGTATGGTCTGTGGGCAACAAACACCTTATCATGAATATCCATTCATAAATGTTACTTCATTAACTCCTTTGTCTCCAAGACAGGCATTCATCTTGTTTAACTTTAGCCTTCTAAAAATTGTCTATTCTGTGTAGCCAATCAGAGGAAATGATATTTGCAGAGAATGATTAATCTACTTACTGATGCTGCAGGTACCTATTCTTCCTTTTAACTACCAGTTCAACACCTTGCTTAGGCTGGCCATGAAGGCATGGAATTCAGTGGCTTAAAGAAAAAACATGTAATGCCACTGTGACTCCCAAAACATTGCAGAAATTTGCACAGAGCTGAAAGATACTACACAGGATGTAAGATAGACTGTGGAGAAGGGGAGGTCAGGTGGGATACTCTACGTGAAAATAGATACCCAAATGGGCAACTTAGACCCTTTTCTAATTTCTAGGTTGCTAAGGATAGTTGAGTCAATCCCCACTCTAAAGATCTAAATCAGTTTCCCAACACTACACGAACAGGAAGCTAACTTTACCTGACTACAGTAGCATCAGGAAGGCAAGAGGTCTAAATGAAAACTGTGATCTCTTCCAAGAACAGAGCTTAATGGAAATTTACTTTAAAGATGTGCCATTCCAGCTACCAACATTGCTTCTGCAGCCTGACTTGCACTTCAATGCCTCTAATGCATGGAGGAAGTAGGCAGGACTGTACTCTTAACTTTTCATGCAGTATGTTCTGTCCAAATCTAATACCACTGAAAAGAGCTGTGCAGGATTACAGGTTTGTTAGGCCCATTGACTTTCTGGTTTTGGCTTTCCTAATGGTGTTTCTAACATTTACAGATGTATGTTTACTATGAGGAGCAATGTTCATTCCATGGTGATATTTTTAAGTTGTCTAAGGTAAAAATAAATTTATTTTATTTTCTAAGAATGACTATTGCATTAGAAGATCTTCTGATACATAAAACTTTCTACTGAACCCCCACAGGCCATTTAGAGATAACTAAAATCAGCCAGAAATAATTCTACAAGTCTTAAATGTGATTCTGAAAATGGAACTGCTTTCCTTCAATGCGATCACTTCAGCCTCTTATCCATGCTACTATTCATACTTTGACCTTTAGCCATGTGCTTTACTTTTCCCTTTAATAGGAAATTGATGAATCCATCTACCTGTTGTTGGATTTGCTGCCCATGAATTCTGAACAGTAAATTTAATTGCCTACCCACTAAAAATTCAAATAATAAGATGCTTTATTTGAAACTAAGGCATATTTATTGCAGGTATTCTTCAAAACACAAATCAATAAACTCAAAGCACATAGCATATCTATAGTTTGCAATGTAGAAGGAAAACAGCCTCCCAAAGATATGTAGCATAATAAAAGTACAAAGCAATAAATATATAAAAACTATTAAAAAAGAGTGAAATGTGAATGTGGTGCTAAGTAACAGCTAATAGTGAATAAAAGTTAAAATGACCAGAGTAATAGAAATCACATTTCTAAAGGCTGAAGCTTTTTATGAGATTAATGCATAGCCATATCCTTCAGTCTTTCCTCATCTTAGGACTCATGAATTCCAATTGAGAGTACACCTTAATCAAGACTAAACAATACTGCCCTAATATTTGAGAATTATCACAGACAAATCCTATATATATAATTGATCTTTGTAAGGCAAGGGGATAGGCATTCAAAGTCTTTATCAGAACTGCTTTTGTACAATTCTCTGAATTCAGATTCTAAAAAGTCTAGGTTTTGCTTATTAACTGACAATACAGTGATTTCCAATATTCTGATATGAATCTACTGGTAGGGAGGACTTTTTCGAAGAGAGAGTTGAAAGTCTCTGCACATATTCATTTCCCAATAGATAGTGGGTTTGCACAAGAGATATGATGAGCTATGGCAACATAAATATATATAAAAGTAGAAACTGGGAATATCTTGCAGTCTTTTGTAATGTATGCATTTCAGACTTCCTTATCACATTTATATGAGCTAGAAATAAGATACTGAAGACAAGGTTTTCTTTAACATTTTTTTTATTCCAAGCTTTTTCAGTTAAGTTGCCTGCAACAGATAGTGAATTTTAAATATATCTTTAGGAAGGGAGCTAACAAAATGTGTAATTATATATCGCAAATTAACTTGTCTGAATCAACACATACAAGTAACTAAGAACAACCATCACATGGCAAGTGAAACACAAAGAGTAAATTTATTTCATTTCCTCTCTAACAATACTGGGCATCAGAGAAGATGGGAACACATGTTGAGGTCACTCCACCAGCCGGTGAACCAGGGAAAGTGGCTGAGACCGGCTGGTGGAAAAACTCAGGCATTTGAAAAATATATCTGTTCCAAGGAAAGGCCTCTCCCACAAGTCCTTGCGGTTGGAATGTAACCTTACCCCCCAGCCCCGCAGATAAGATTAAAGCTACCTCTCCCAGCAGCCTGTGTGGCTGCTTCCTGCACCGGGCCTCGGTCCTCGGCCCTGCCCCTTCCCTCTGCTCACTGGCTCCCTTCCCCGGCTCCGCCTTTGTACCGCCCCTGTGCCCTCAGACCCCTCCATAAAAGCAGGGTCCCCACGTGCCTCGTCCTCTTTGCCCGTCCATGCTTCCAGGAATAAACCATCTCTCCGTGGGACTCGGTGAGCGGAGGGCCCTCCTGACTCTTTGTCTCTGGTGATTGAGCTATCCGCCATAGGGTGTGGGGTGCGTGCCACCAGCGCCGACCAGCAGCGCAGGGCAGAAAGAGGGGCGAGCTAGCAGACGAAACTGCACCCGATCTGTCTTTCTCTCGGGACAGGTTGGGGTACACAGCAGCTACCTCCGACTGCCCCATTGAGCCCCCACAATCTAAACCCCATGGGCTTTTTTAAACACATGCTCCATTTGGCTTAGTTGATCCTAGAGATCAGTGGGAGGATGGGTGGGGGAGTTCACTGCCTGCCTCACTGTAACAAAAGACTTCGGTCATGTCTGTGAGAGTGTCTTATCTTGCCACAGGAATTCTACTTCTCAAAACAGGCAGAGGATGAACGACGGTAGACAAAAGAAATTAAGTTTTTCCACACTAACATTTTTAGCATCTCCAGGTGCAAAGTCACTTTCAGAAAATCTATTCCCTCCTTCTCTCCAAATCTTCCAGTTTTCACCCTTTCTACCAGCACTTGTGATGGCAGATTTAAAGAATATGAATCTTCTGGTAGTAATTTTGTCTGCATAATTTATCTGGTAGTTCACTATTCACTTTCATTGGTAAAGATCACTACTGAGACATTAAAGATTATTATGTGTACTGCTTTGTCATGAGGTGCCCCTGCAATAAAGCAAATTTAAGAGTAAGGATTGTTTAGAATTCAATTGAGGCACTTTAGAAATGTGCCCTCTGACAAGCATCATAAGGCCTCAGGTACGGCAGGCCCCCGAATGTATCAGGATATCCTTTGTAAATACATTGTTAGTGTGTTTACCATACTTGTGAATTTGCAACCAATGAAGTCAAGCTGTGGAGCCTGTGCCTGTTCTCAGCAGACATAACAATGGACACAAAGCATTTGAAAGAGAAAAGAATAAATTCCCTTTACCATGGCTGTTGAAGCTGCATCAGGCAGCTGCACTGGGCAGTAGTGTGGGCATGGCTGAAGGACCAGGAAGCAGAGCCTTGCATAAAAATTGATGTCTTGATTTACCTTAATATTCCCTTTGCCTTCAGTCTCAAGTTCAATGCCTTGGAGAAGAAGGGGAGAGAAGCATTTAACTGTTGAAACCTCACTTTTTAAGATTGCCTTTGTTAAGTGACTGAATTAGCTGCCTTTCAAATCTTTCCCTATACATAGATACTTGAGTCACCTTGGATCTATCCTGTAGATATTTACAGTAACAACCGTAAAATTTCACACAGAAAGAAAAAACATCTTTAGATTTCCACTCATTATTCTTCATTCCCATCTGTCATCCTCAGTCCTTTAGGATATCACTATCCATCTATGCACTTCTCAGGATGCCTTTTTGGGTGATGAATTAAGCTCCCTGACCAGAAAGGTACAGTGTGGTGTGGCTGCTTAAAATAAAGATTGTTTTGATGAGGTGTAGTTTGTCTCAGAGACAGAAAGAAATCACTGTTCAATTTCACGGAGGGGACAATGGCAATGGGAATACCTTTAGGGAAGGTGAAAGTGTGTGGCTTTCAGCTCTCTCAGTCCATGCCACTAGTTTTTACTGCTGGATTGGTTAAACAGGTCATGAAACAAAGTGTCCTTGCCTGTGGCAAGCTGGCATGGTAAATGTTTTACAGGTTCATGGACCTACATTTGTTTTGAACTTTTATTTCTTGATCTTTTACAATTACACAAAGCTTTAGTTTACTAAATAAGAATAAAACTGCAGGAAATATCTTCAATTTCTTTTTTCTTTAACTGTCTCAAAAATCCCAATAATTTTGCATTTGAATCAAGTTTCTTAACAGACATATGGTCATAACAGAGAAACCGTTCTAGTCAGTAAAGCCCTGAGCTAAGCCCAAAATAATTTGATCATTTGTAAATCATTGTCACTCAAATGTTTTCTCAATACGGCTTAATTATAATTCAACACAATGTTAAGCTTCTGGGAAAAGACCTCCATTAAAAGGTACTTCCTGGGAAAAGCGGGAAATCGAGAGCTCTCAGCTAGCATTGCACTTTATTATTCATGTATAATTCTTCTGCACCACTGAACATCTGCTAATAAATTTGATTCAAGTTTCACTGATAGCTTTTACTCTCATCATTCAATCTCTGCATGAGCTTGTATCTGATGAGAGCTGACGTTATTTACTTATTGCTGAGAATTCTTATCCTATTAACAATTTAGCCCGTAAAGTCATCAGGTAAATTAAAGTGTTTATAAAGAGCCTCCTTCCTCAATTTAAAAAATAAAATAATAATCTTGATTTAGAAGAGAATTTCTGTAGATTCCCTGGAAGCTAACTGACAGATGGTCACCTTGGCAGTATGTTGCAGCAGTGCTACCATATATTTATCAAGAGTTTCTGATGCAGAAGGTGATCAAGAGCATCAGAAGCTATTACTTCTAACTCCTAGTTTTGTCAATCTTCTTTTCCTTTGTGCTTCCACATATATAGATAAGCTAAATCCAGATCAAATATAAAAGTTCCTTTGAGCAAATACAGATCTCTCATACTGATTTGGTGTGTGACTTTTTTCCATGTGCAATAGCTATTTTCCATGTGGTTAGACCACAGATTTGAGGGTTCAGGTATCCTATGTTCATTCTGAGATCTTCCTCTGAATCACTGTCTGGCCTTTTAAGGAGTCACTAAGATCAAGCTTATCAGAAATGCTTACCAATGTTTCTATTTAAGCCAAGCATTTATCTGTGCCAAGCTTGAAACATCCACAATGGGGGAATCCTCTTAATATTCCTGGCCTTGTTCTCTGCATATGTCTCTTCTTATAAATGCAATAAAACTAACTTATTTTGTAGAGTTATGTGACATAACACTTTTGAATCTCTAAGAAAGGCTTAGTAGAAAGGTCAGTATATAAAACCAGAATTCCAGGACTGCACATGATAAAAGGGACTTTCATAAACCAGAAGTAGTCAACTAACAGCAAAGACTAAATTTGTCCCCAAATGCTTATGGTACAGAATATCAGCATACATAGGAAAGGGCAAACAGTGTCAGCTGAGTTCTGCTTGCCCAAAAGTTCATCAGGAATGGTTAGGCAGGGATGCTATGGAGCCAAATAAAGCTGACACATTGACATAAAAGTCAGTACCAGTGACTCACCCAGAAGGAAAATTCCCAGCCAAAAAGAGCAGGGATGTTTTCATTCTCTTTGCAGCTTCTCTTCTCTTAACAAGGAAAACAAAATTGTGCAAGAATTGCAAGCAGAACTTTCATTCTGATAAATTTATTTCATGGATTCTCTAGCTTTCTTTCTACAACCTGGAATATATTACATGAAGTAATCATGTAACACTTCTGGAGTTACAGTACTTACTGTGCCATGAAGAATGAAAGGTTAATTATTGGCCTGCACCACTGCTAAAAATTTTGCTATTGGATGTACTGCTGAAAAGGTAGTGCATGAATTGCAGTATGATATAGCACATTTCAGGTTTTATTACATTTCTTTTTCTATTTTCATTTTCAATTGCTTAGGCTTTCTTCAGCAAGCCTCTTTTATTCTCTTTTAAGATTATATTGAAAACTGGCACTTTTGAAACACAAAAGAAAAAAGTAAATTGCATTGGTGATCACTCCATTCCCTACTGTCCCTGAGACAGGTCATTTAGCCATCTTGTCCAACATGTATATCTACACAGGCAATTTTTTTTTCTTAGTAGCATGTTGCAGTAACTATTATATTATATCCCTCCTTGGGATTACATTGCTATAGCAATATTATTAAGATCATTTGACTGGATGACTTGGCCCTAAAACTGTTTTACTCTTCAAAATTACTACTAGGAGAAAAGATTTTAAATCATTTGAGATTTTATTCATAGATGTTTCTAATTCTATATTTGAGATCAAAGCACATTCTACTTAATAATAACTAACCAGGTCAGAAATGAATGAAATCAGAAATGAATCTAATCTAAATCTATTTGTACTTCACAGCAACCCCACTGCTCCTAGAGTCAGCTTTTACATATAGATTTTCGGCACTGTATGACCTTTTGTACAATGTGAATGTTGTTGCAGATACAGCATAAGAGGTCTGGATGTAGTCGATTGATAAACTTTCTTCATTTGTAGTTTATACTAACTATTTTACTTTTTGTACCATACTATGCTTTTCTGGTGCATAAATTCTTCACACTGGTTGATAACCTGTAAGTTAAGCATCACCATAATTAACTAGCCCACATTCAGTGTGGTTTCATTTCATTAGGTTTTACAATTAAATTATTTTCATTAGGTTTTACAATTAAAGGATGCCCATGATGCATCCTTTCAAATTTTTTTCCAGATCTGGAGCAATTAATAATATTTCATAGTTGGACTTCACCAAATGAAAATGCACCTATAAGGACAGATCTCTAGTGGATTTGATTTCCTACTGCCTTACTCCTACAAGTAATTACATTGATGCAAAGCACAAGAATTACTAAGTCAGAGTAATAGCATTCTATACCAGTTTGTGCTTGGGTACATTTTTATCCATGCAAAGTAGTGAGTATTGTGATTCTTTCTTCTTTCCTTGATATAGTTAAAAGAATACAGTGATAAGACTGATTTACTTAACAGTAGCTTTATAACATCTTTAAATTTGATGATGCACTCGGTTTATTGGAAAATTAAATTCTGTTGTATCATGTCAAAATGGAGGAAAGGCTGAGGGTTTGCTAATACATCTCTGAAAAAATTTCATATATTTAACATCAGAAGGTTTTCCACCAAGATTTCTATGATGATGTTCACAGCCAGTTTCTGGCTATTCTGCACTGTTTCAGTTGCATTGGGCATTGAATTGATGGAACGTAATTTGTCCTGGCTAGTGCAAGGAATTAAACATTTTCTAGAATGACTCTTTTCTCAAATGCAGACTTTTAATTTAAATTTGTCAAAAAGTGATAATGGAGGACTTATGAAGGAACAGTCCCTTTTATTTACACATCTGACATTCTGGAAATCAGTTACTAGTAACTACAAGCAGTTATGAAAAAAATGGCATTTAGGGAAGTTTGTAGCAGTAATGATAATGAAGCAATGAAATAGATTGTCTGGGGATATTGTGGATTCTCCACTACTGGAGGTCTTTAAGAATAGGTTAGGCAAACATCTGTCTGGAATATCAGCACAGACACTTTAGCAGAGCAGTAAAACCATAACAAAGTGCCTTTGCTTAAGGTCACAGACTGCCCCAACACAAGCAAACCAGAGGTTGTAGTTCCACAGTACAAAATGGGACCAGCTGCATGGACTCTACAGGTCACTGACAATATCTCCACATGCAACAATTTTTCTCTGACATGTAGAATGGCTAAACAATGACCGTAGCTCCATGGGTATGCACTTTATGTAGTGTGAAGGGTTTTTTGCAACATACTGAAGTCCTTGATCTGCACAGGGATCTGGGGAAGCACAGTACTGCCACGCTGAGGTAACTAAGGAGGATGGTTCTGCTCTTACTTCTCTGTCCTCTATTTTGAAAAGCAGCCCAGCTTGCAGCTCTGTCAGACTGAGTACTGCTTCCACATCATCACTTTTATAAAATATTCAAGAGCACATTAACAAGAGTAGTAATCCAGCAAAATTTTCATATGAATAATTAAACTGAAAATACAGTTGTCAGAGACACGAGCAAAGTATATGTTATCCACTATCACCTATGCATTTTCTGTTCACCCCTTGGGGTACTCTCTAATTTGACAAGCCATGGTGGGTTCCCGACTCTCTCCACTTCCAGCATCACCCAAAAAGAGTCAGCTGATGCACACTGTGGACAGATGTCAAAGCACTGATGACATTACTCAGTAGCAAAGAGAGTCTGGGAGGTTTTCTGAAAGGCTGAGTGGGGTGCTCCTGTGCAGGAGGGGATGTGTCCCCTCGCGCAGTGGACTACAGCCATAAATTTTCTTCTGGGTGCAAGCTAAATGCTTCGGGTTTTTTACCTGCTCAATATAAACCTAGAGAAGGAAAATCAGGGTAGGTAAAGTAGGCTCTGTGTTGGGAGGAATCCCTCTCTACTACCAACAGAAGACGCCTAAGCAAAGTTCCATCTCATTAAGCCAGAAGTGCTGTATAGTTTTACAAAGGGTTTAGATAGTTAGGTATAGAGAGTAAAGTATAATAGTTACTGCTTCACATTTCTGCTCCTGCACCACCCTTCTTTTCCTCATCTGTCTTGTGTTCATGTAGGCTCATGGGGTACCAGGTTAATAGAGGGATGCAAATTAAATTTCTTCATTTAAAGCTGGTCAGTTTTAACAGATCATTATCTGTCCACCAAAGATCATAACAAATATTTGCTCCATCACAAATGGGAATGCCTGTAAAGAGCCACTGGCAAAAAGGGGGAGAAAGAACCAAAATACCTTGAAAATTTTTGAAGTTACAGGATTTTCTTCCTTGGATCCTTTCCAGAACTTCCAGTTATTGTTCCTTACGTCCCATATATCTGCTTTCTGTATGTTTTTTTTATCACTAGTGAAATCGCCTCAGTCAAATGCCTTTAATTAAAACTCATTGCATCAGACCAAGAAGCTTAATTTTCATCAGTGAATCTCAATTCCACTGAAATCTCACTGAAGTCATTGCAGCTGTAAAAATGATATGAGAGAAGAATTAAGCACTGTCCTAAGCTACTGATTTATTTACTATGTACAAACTTTAAGGCATTTATTATTTATAGATACATACGTGGAAAATATCCATTTTCTGTTTATTTTGGGGGAAATTGGGATCAGGTTGTTATTTGTTTGTTCAAATATAATCTGTGATTGCATTCAACAAATAATACAAGAGAGATAATTTAGAAATTTTTTCTCAAAGTTTATTTAACATGAAGAGGTTCATTCTCTTTGACCAGTGCTTTGCAAGCATTTTCCCTAATCTTATCTGATTCCGTTGATTTAATTGAGAAAAGTCTCTCTAAAGTAATGACATTTTACTTGCATGCTTTTATAAAATACCCAAATAACATAATTAAGACTATGCAAAGCAAAGGAAAAACAATAACAAAATACAAATAAAAGCAAAACCAGCAAAAAAAAAATTGAATGCCCAGGCAGAACAAAGACACAAGCCTGTCTGGAAAAAATTGTCACAGCTAACATATAGGTAGGTGAACTGCAGATGATCTAATTAAAAAAAAAAAATTACCTTATGGTGGCTTGAGGCGGGGAGAAATAAAGGAAGGAAGGAAAGAAAGAATGAAGGGGGTGTTCTTATTCTGAAAGAATTATTCATAACAAAATAATTTTACACCACTTTTATCTCAATTGTTTTTAAGATTTCTAGTTAAAAATGGGTCACGCGCATAGTGGAACATGACTGAAGTGGATGTAAAAGGTGCTGAAATCTATTTTTGTATCATTAATGCTACAAATAAGAAAAAAAATCACCTTCATTTAAAGTGTTTGCAGCAAATTATGATATAAACCAGGAAAACCCTCTGTGGAATCAGTGGGGGTCATTCCATTGCCTGTGCTGTCCACAGGCAGTGGATCAAGCCTCTAAACTTGAAGACACTGGCAGCTCTCTGACTTTACTCATCAGCAAAGTTACGTCTTTTGAATCCTCGGAGTTAATGCCAACAGTGATTGCTGCTGTGCTGTCACCTGTACAAGCCACTAGCTCTTCTTGGAGGCAGAAGAAAGAACTCCTACTTAGATTAGATTAAAGATACTATGAAAAAGAAATTGGTATGAACAGCTCCAAGATACACAAGCCTTTTTCTGCCTTTGTAAACTACAGGACTTTTGAATGGCATTAGACAGTTGAATAGTGAGCCAGAACACAGACATACTGGTTTCCTTTTTGTGCAAAGGTCTAAGAAAAGGCTTTTCCTATCAAAACAGAACCACAAGAAAAGATGCAGAGTAGTCTGTGTGTCATCTATACATATATAAGATTTGTCCTCCCATCTTCAATATGTTAGGAAAAAGGAAATATGACCATTTTTTGAGCACAGAGTAAAGATGCCAACAGGATTTCTCTCTGTTGGAAAATATCTTTTTGTTGTAATATGGGACTGAGGCCAAGAGTCTAACCCACTGAAATCCAGGGTATAGCTGTCATCAAGAGACTGCAGGAAAAGAACAGCATGAAAATATTCTCCAACCTAAAGTAGTTCTTGAATGATAGGAAAAAAGGAAGCTCCTTTTAACATCTTATTGTGTTTACTCTTTGCAATTAATGTCCCCAGGACCATGTTAAGTTATTGCTAAAAATGGCAATTATGCACAAGGATAGGTGAAAGGAAAAATTTAGCTATGTTTTAAAGAAAAATCTGTGAATTTTTCAAGTACAAAATTTCACTTTTATTTCAGTTCCATTTCCAAGAATATAACTAATATAGTATTTAAAAAACCTTATTTTTGTATTAGTAAGTCTTCAACAGTAAACATACCTTGTTGATCTGGGTAGGGCAAGAATGTGAAAATCTCTTTTAATTTTTTTTTTAATTATGGTTCCTTTATTTCTACTAAGGGCAAAGTCTTAGTTCTTGTGTACGTGAACAGGCCATGGAAGGGCTAAGGAGATGTCGGTGTTTCTATAACGTGCACATATTGTAGTCCTTGGCAGTTTGACACCCTTTCATGCCCTAGGACATACTGTACAACAGATATACAGCAAAAGGGCAGACACATATACAGAGAGAGCAATATAGCCTTGGTCGTTTTAATAAGCTGGTTGCTGAGAGTAGCAACAGAGATCTAGAAGAAATATGGTCACATCAAGTGATCATTTTCAGAAACATTTCCGTGTGTAGGGATGATTAGTTCTTTGCCTGAATTCTGCCTGACTGCATGTACGGGGTCAGGTAGTCACCATATGTTCTGCTAACAAACACTGTGCAATCACTCAGGCCAGATTAGAGAAGAAAAGAGAACCAGGAGCTTTTATAGAGGGAGAAGAATCATTAATAAATTATCCCAAAGAGAAGAGATAATATTTCCTTATTTTCTTGCCTTATTTATTTCTTCTATCCTGCTTTTAGCCATATTTCTTTCCCTTTAAAGAAATACTTTGTTAAATTGCTTTTCTGAAATACCAGTAGAATTAGTGGATTTTTCAACCATTAAAAGCTATTATTTCAATTAGCATTCTACTTTTAGCTATTATCTACCTACAGTGGCAGTTCTGAGAAGACTTGACAAGCAACACAGAGAAACAGCTTCCCCATCTACAAGCTGCATTCAATTATTTGTCTTTATTCAATATTGAAAGCTTCATTAAGATAACAGATTTTGCTATTGCCTAGATTGTGGAGGACCACAGTGATTCAATTGTTTTATCATGTAGTCACAGAATGACAGAATAAATCAGGGTGGAAGGGACCACAGAGGGTCAGCTGGTCCCACCTCCCTGATCAAGCAGGGTCATCCTGGAGCACATGGCACAGGATTGCAGATGGTTCTTGAATACCTCCAGTGAGGGAGCCTACACAACCTCTCTGGGTAATCTGTTCCAGTGCACAGTCACCCACATAGTAAAGAAGTTTTTTCTCTTATTCAGGTGGAATTTCCTCTTCTTCAGTTTCTGCCCGCTGCCTTGTGTCCTATTGCTGTGCACCACTAAGAGCCTGACTCCATCGTCTTGACACCCTCCTTGCAGATACTTATAGACACGGATGAACCAAATGTGGTGGCCATGAAGCACGATTATTATAATTTTTAGTATTTCTTCTCTCTCTCATCCCAGGAATACTAACCTATTGCAATACAATAGAGAGATTTTGCTTCTAGCCATCTAGTTATTATTACTGGGGATTAGCTTCTTATAGCACAAGTGACACGTTCAAGTTACTTGCATACATATACACAGTCTGAACAAAGATGCCATGAACAGATATTTATTAATCGACAACAATATAATAAGTTCTTTGTTGTATTTAGTTTGTAAGGATTGAATTTTCAGATGCTTACCTATATCACTTAACTTGAAACCTACACAGCACAGAATCCTGCACATGAAGTACTGTCCCTGGCTTCCTTACATAAAGGGAAATTTGTGGTTTAGGGAACAATATATCTGAAATATTTAAATAACTCCTTTAGTATGAAATGGACTACACCTCAGAAGCACCTTCTCTTCATTTGACAGAAGAGAAGTCTAAGGAGACTAACTTAGGTGCCAACCTTTGCTGCCTAGAAGAGCTCATGTAGATCTCACCATCAATACCTAAAAAAGGTAAGGATGTAGTCTAAAGTAGAATATCAACCAAGAGCCACCTGCTTTATATCAATCTGATGGTGAAATAGTGTGCTTTGTGGAGATTGACATGCTTTTTATTGATTTTCACCTTAAATAACTTCATCCCTCTAGAAAAACTTACCCAATATATAGAATTTTCTAAGCCACTTTATAGTCTCAAAATAGGGCCTCCCAAAGATGATTCAAC
This sequence comes from Atrichornis clamosus, assembly GCA_013400975.1. Lineage (NCBI taxonomy): Eukaryota > Metazoa > Chordata > Aves > Passeriformes > Menuridae > Atrichornis > Atrichornis clamosus. The sequence goes on from WBMZ01002910.1 coordinate 45,937, forward strand.
CCACGCTAAATATCTCAGTAGTTCAGAGAGGTAGGATAAGTAAATTTCTATATGTGACATTCTCTTCATGGGCCTTAGATCATGCCAATATGAATATGCTGAAAATAGACCCTAAATTTTAAATGACTGCAGTACATATATATATATATACATATCTATAGATAGATAGATCGATCATTATATATATATATATATATATAT
>WBMZ01002921.1:0-17931 GCA_013400975.1 Atrichornis clamosus
GGAGACAAACCGCGTCCCGCCGCGCCTGCGCCACCCAGCCACGGGCACCGCCGCGCCTGCGCCGCGCCTGCGCGCACGGCACGGGCGGCCCGCGCGTCCTGTCGGCCCCGGCTATGTCGCGATAGGAACGACAGTCGGCGACAGCACAGAAAAATTATATTTATTGTAGTAGAGAGAGGGGAGGGTGAGGAGTGGCCAAAGGGTAATCTGTCTGGGCAGGGAGCACGGCTGAGGCTTCGCTTCAAGATAAGGTGTAAAAATCCACACGGAAAACTTGGAACTGGCGGGGCTTCGCTCCTCAGGAAAAGAGAGACGCGGTGCTCCCGGAGCGCGTTCCGCGGAGCGCAGCAAAGATGATTAACGGGCTGGAGCATCTCTCATGACGAGAGGCTGAGGGAGCTGGCGCTGTTCAGCCTCGGGAAGGGACAAGGGAGCGGGGACCTCATCCATGTGTGTCAGACGTACTTAAATACGTGGTATATAGTGATAATATGTAAAATTCTTTGGAAAGCACGGGCTGGGAGAGCCCTTGATGTTACGGTGTTATAAGCATCTTGGCTGGTGTACGTTAAAGACTTCCTCCCTCACTTCTTGTTGAAATTTTTGTTCTGCCTTTTCCAGCTCCTTGGCATGCTGATACTCCCATTTTATATTTGTAGTTTTCTACTCCTTTCAGAAAAAAAAATGTACAGTTTAAGATATTACTGTTTTTCACAATAAATATGCTAACAGCAGTAAATTGCCGCTGATTTAAGTCACGCCTTTTATAGGCTAACAATCATACCAAAGTTAGTTAAATTGAGTTTTTATTCCTGGTAAGACCCTCACAGCAGTAAAGAGAAAGGGAAGTATGTTTCCCTGTTAATTAGGAACCAAAGTGTTTTCAGACAGTGGTCATTTTCAGCAAAATTTCAGTGTTCATAACAAAACAAAACTAAATAATCTGACAACACTTTTGTTTTTCTACTTTGGTTTTATTTAATTACTCAGAACATGAACTATAGTCACTTACCTTGTTGACTTTCTGGCTCTTCTGATCAGTCAAAGCAGGAAACAATTCCAAGAAAATCAATGCATACTTTTCAATTAGCTTAAGCTGGTCAAAACAAAAAACCATTTTAACACATTGCTAGTTCTTTAGCTTTTTGATTAAAAACACATAAATAACCAGTAATTTAACAATAAACAGAAAAAACATCCCAACCAATAAATGTATTTATTTTAGTTGCAAATAATGGCACCAAAAATAAGGTACAAAAGGTACATAAGGACCAAAAATGTGACATTCTGTGAGCTAGTCTGCTCACATCCCACAGTATCATGGAGAACAGGCTCCAACTATTGGCTTCCATTTTCCTAACTGAAAAAAGAAAAAAACCCCTAAGAATTCTATCTAAGGTACAACACACACTCCTGACTGGTCATGAGTAAGCAGGCTGCTACTTGGGTTCTGCACAAATAGCCAAAGGGAAAAGGAGACAATCCAAATCCAGCAGAACTTAGGGAATGCTCAGAATAGTCATTTCATGATCGAAGACCTTTAAGAAAAAATGCAAATATCTGGCAAAGCACAGGACTGTAAAACAGCTTTATATCACAAGATACAATTTAGTCCAACACACTGAACCCTGAGAAGAACATTTGGGGACTGAAATGTTTCAGCACATGAACAGATCTATCAGCAAGCTCAAATTACCTCTTGTGAGTGCTTCAGTATTTAAATTTGCACAGAACTTTGTGTCCATCAGCAGATCTAACTCAGTGTCATGGAAGACAATAGTATTCATATTCACGTGACTGACACCTGTGGAAGGAGTGTGGGAAGAAAGGAGAGCACAGGAGAATCACTTGTCTTGGCTGGAGTTTTTTATGGATTCCTAAAATGGGGAAACAAGCAACTTAACTACAAATTCACATTAATAAAGGATAAATCTCTAAACAAACATTTTTAACAGAATGAAAAGATTGGAAAAATTGTTGTCTTATTACTTCTCCAACCTACGTTAAACATGCAAACATTTTAAGTTATTTGACTGAGCCACGTTACAGATCTACACAATTGAAAATTAATTTGTCTACGATTAAAACTATTAATTTATGGTGCAGTCAGCCAGATAAAGATCTAAAGATCTATTACAGTAATCACATCATGTCCTATGACTAAGCACACCTGACTGAGTTGTTATTTCTGTACGTGCTTCAGCATTTTTCTTGTCTGTTGACTAAATCAAGTCCCTTCTGTTGTGCTGCCCTGTGTTGCTTTAAGGCAAAGTATTCTTTTATGTTTTATACAGTATCTGACAGCATAACGATGCAATTTGGAATGAAAATAAGAATAACTTAACTATATTGTTAATGTTTGCTCAAATTGTAGGCCCCAGAGGATACAGAGAATCTTACTGGGGAGGGAAAGGAGCATGCTTTCAATTTATCCTCAGGCAATGCCAGGGCACTCTACAAAAAAATAAAAGCCCCTGGAGTAAGGCTGAGGAAGTGTCAACATAAAAACATCAACTACACTTAAAGTATTAACAGTGTAAATAGCTATAGAGAATGGAAACAAAAGCAATTAATCAAAATGCTATTGTGAAATAAGCTTCATTTCAAGCACAAATTGCTCATAAATGTAGAATAACTAGTGGCATACTTCTTGGAAACACCCTAGATGCCTCATCAAATAGTAATACGACTGACATATTTCATATATAATTACATATTTGTGCTACAGCTACATACATAATTTGCTTCAATAAGTAAGGAAATTATGCAAATGAATTTTGCAAATGTATTAGACTTCCCTTTAGCATTTTCCCTCCTGCTATGAGCATCTATTTACTATTAGCTTGAATAAGAGATCCTCTTACCAGATAATGCCAGCTGTGAGCACCACTCTCACCAACTCTCACCTACGTGAGGAAATGCAAGTTCAGGAAAAGCTCCAGGACGCTGAGCATTGCAATTGTCTGTGTCAAAATCAGCACATGTTCTCCTTCTGCTTTCAGCTTCCACAGCCACACAGCCAGAGGTTCCAGCTTGCCTGTGTATGAAACAAGAACCTGAAGGTTCTGCAGGTCACTCTCAGCAGTTAGACGAAGCCCCTGCACACAGGTATAACCAGTGGTGGGGTTTTAATACCTGTCAGGGGTCTGGAAACTGTAGAAAATGAAGCCTTGCTATCAGCTGCATTGAATGGAAGTAGGGAAGCATCTGTTCCTTGAGATTAAACTTCAAGAGATCCATTCCATGAGTATACGTGTAAGGAGGATTTGCTACATACAAACATGGAGGAGCAACAGCTACAGCTGGCAACACACACAGATCTCTATAAAACAAATCAAAACTTTACTATACTAATTTTTAACTGCTTGGGCTATTACCTACTCAGAAACAGTAATGAAGAAGATGTTTGCATAGAAGCATAGAAGCCACATTGCACTTGGCTAAAGGTAATTGAAAGTAAATCAGTACATGAAGTTTTATGTTAATATCAAGTAAATGCAAAAACACTGAAGAGGAAATTACCACTATCAATAAAGTTACCAAGACAAGCTTACTACATGTCCTACTTTTTTTATCAGTATTAACACAACAAGTACAAGATATGTCAAAATAAAGTAGAATTGTTATATAACGAATGACAGTTGCCATGGAACTATCGAGAGTTTAAGATCTTAGAATGATCTAAAATTATACATCTGGGATGCAAATAGGTTCAGCGTAAAGGAATGCAGCCTGCAAAAATGATAAAACAAGGCAGCTTATTTATCATTTAGCATTTTACTGTTCTTCACATAAATACCTTTTTTTGAGGATAGCACACAATCATCAAATCCATGCAAAGACTGCACATGGATTTGTCTCAATTACCTCCTAATAACATCCTTCAGGGCAATCTGTTGCTGCTTCACTGTCAGAATGAGTTCCTGCAATGGATCCTTTAGAACCTCTGAAGTCCTGGAATATGGAAGGCAGTTTGGAAAAAAAAGATAGCAAGAGAAACCAATAGTTCTGAATGAACCCTCTCAGCCCTCACAAATATTACTCATTTTCACTTGCGACTTAAAAAACCCACAATCAATAAATAAATCAATCACCTGAATATTACATACCTATTTGGTTTGAGCTTCACTGGCTCAAGTCTGGGTGATGAAGTGGAGCAGGAGATCTCTTCAATAAGCTTGCTGGTTACCTTCAGTTTTGGCAGTATTTGTGCTTCATAGCAAATAATTTGGTTTTCCATCTCGATCACATCAAAGAGAAACCAGTCAGCACGCTTAAGTTGTTGAAAAAAAGAAAAGAAAAAAACCCCCTCAAAGTAAAGAAATATTTTGCTACCACTCAGTTGCAGTTAAAAACATAATGTTAGTAATACCACATTATCTGAGAATGATTCAAAAGCTCACGGCTGATGGCAGAATTAAAGTGAAACGTGGAAGAGCCACGTGTCATGTGACTTTGCAGAGAGCAGCTGCCGTTACTTTAAAAGGTTCCAACAACCTACACCACGAAAATAGAGCATTATGATCATGTTACCAGGAGTCAAAAACAGGGCAGCACCCTTAAATTACAAACTCTGCAGTTAATTCAATGTTTGGAATGAAAATATTTTCCTTTGTAGAACGGGCATTCCAGACCCATCCATTCCCACTTTGACACATTAACCCTACTTCCTTCACAAGCCTTTGACACCCACCCTGTCTCCTGTCCCAAAATCATTTTTCCAATAGTTTTAAAGCAGTAACCATTCGAATACCCCAGGACACATAATGCTACTTTTATAGCTTTGTCCAGTCTTTCTTAAGCCTCTAGTATTGCTGAAATCACTAAAAAAAAATGAAGTCCCTTGAAATGGAACTTTAACAAAAAACAATTAAAGCAAAACCGTGGAATGTGATAAAGCTTCTCGTCTCCAGGGCTGTTCACAGCTTAACTATGCCCTTACTGCTCCTCAGGTCAGGACAAGCAGATCAGGTTAATTGGGAACTTTGAGGAAAACCAGGAAATGTTGCAAAAATAGTCTCATCTTCTTTGACAAGGATAGCAAATTCCCAGCATACCTACCAAATTCAGTACTGCCATAAAGTCAATGGTTATTATTTATAATAAATCTTAGCAGTTGCTTCTAAAAATAAATTAATTAGCAATTCAGATCTTGCCATTTAATTGGAACCTGAATTATGTGCAAGAAATTTTATGTCCTGAGCCACCTGCTCTCCCAGTCAAATCAAGCACAGGAGAATTACTTTCTTACTCACCTTCCAAAGGTCCTATCCTAATGCATCCAGCACTGGAGAAGCAGTTATGAACTGGAACTGCAGAGTGTCTAAGACACAGGAGGAGTGAGGAAGCCAGGGACTGAGCAAGTCAGGATGCAACACCCCCAGCAGCTGTGTCTGAATATGGAGAACACTGACAAAGTGCCCACTTCTGAGACATTCTTGAGTTCTGGTATTTAAAATGAAAATATAATTTAAATTACCTTTAAAAAACTGCTTTTTAGGAGCTTAGGTCTCTCTGCACACTCAAATTGTTTTTCTGAATTAATGCAGTAACACCAAGTTATCAAATTTAGAAAAGTATGAGTTTAAAAATGTAGTCTTCCATGCCTCCTGTTTCTCTCACATTCACGAAGACTGTTAATAATTAACAGGATATATTCTGATTTTAAAACTCACATTATCATTAACCTGAATTTCTCAAATAGCCACTCTATTTCAAATGGAAGTGGCATTAGATAATACATGAAACATATACAGTCAATATTAAGGCCTTTTGTTAACACCTGAATAAATATCACTTTAAATTATCAAATTTGCTGGAAAATACAAACTAGACAGAAAAGCAATGTAACATATAACCTAGAATATTCAGCTCCTACATAAGGACTAAATTTAGACAAAAATTCTGATACATAACCAATTGCCTGTTATAAATATTTTGTCCCATAATCTGCAAACACTGTTTGTTTATTTATGCTTCTTTTCACTTTGCAAAACATCTCTATAAACAAACATGCAGGATGAGGAAATGGCTGAATGCAATTACCACTCAGTGTGGATCACAATCAGCCTGCACAGCACTGTGATTATGCCAGTGTGCTTTAATCTTTAGGTTTGCCCATGGCTCACTCAGAAATAATACACCAGCAAACAAGCTCTTATTGTGACTGGAATACTCCCTAACTTTAATGATGACTGAACAATTAAGAACTACTCAACAGTTGTACCTTGGTTGAGACAAGGTGTCTGTACACGTTGACTTCTGCCTGTCAGGAGGAGGACCCGTGAGCAGGTGCTGGTATTTCCTTGGCAGCTGCTTCTCAACGTGAATTTTGGACCTCTGCAAAAGAAATGACTGCACCACCTAAAGGAATACAAACTAACAATTTCCTAATTGCAATCCTCAGAGAAAGGGATGCAGAACATTCACCAGAAATATTCTATTTCTCTAGCAGTAAAAGCAGCAACAGCCCTCAGTTGCATCTCTTTTCTTGCATGTTTCCACATGAAGTATCATATCCTCATGATGACAAGTCACACTTAATATCAGCTGAATAAAACCATAAAATTATTTTAAGTTTTTATTCTATCTCAAAAGCATATTTCTAAAAAAAGAAAATAATTACAATCCCTTTAGGAGTACTGTTTAAAGTTTACAGACAGAGTGGACAGGCAACACCAGTGACCACATCCTAACCATGAAAATGCTGCCTATTCTCCCTCCTTTTCTGGTTGAAAGTATCAAATTCACATTACTCTCTTGGCAGTTATCATCTTCCATCTTCTTTCTTGAACAAAATCAGTTGCCATCCACTGCATTTCTTCCAAAAGATAATCATGGTGTGATTTGTGCCATGGGGCCTCATGGAGTTTGGGCAGACGTTTCAGAGACCATAAACCTTCTTCCCTCAGCACTCTTATTCACTGCAGAATTTCATTTTCCTTCAAGTAAACATAATTAAACTTATGTTTCCTACTGCACAACACAAAACTAAGACAGACATTGTGAAAAATATTACATGGATAACCAATGGAAATGATTATTCAGTCCTTGGAAACATTCCACAGTGTTTGAAGTTGCACTTTATTACAAGATAATGAATAAAGTATTTTGTGCAGCTTTCTGTAAAGTCTCTGAAGGACTTTGTGAGGCAGCAGTAATATGAAAAATCAGTCGAGAAGCTTGGGATGCAGTGGTACTCAGTCCTGAGAACTTCTGGTTTTCCTCCTGAATTACAGTACCCCTAGATGTCCTCAGAAGTGCAGGGCTGATTAAGTGAAAAATGTCACAGGATTTAAATACTCTGCCAGATGGCAGATGGACAAAATTCTCTAAAAAGTTCATATAAAAATACATTTAGTTTCTGGCATTTTTATTAACATATGTAGGCATTCTGAAACAGCTGGCAAGTAAGCACAAGCAGCACAAATTTTCTTTGTGATTCCTCCTTCCTTATTCTAAATATGGTGCATAAAATTTAAAATAATGGATTCTGTTTAATTAAATCTCCTTCTAGGATTTCATTACAAGGACAAATGCTACTTCCCTAGAGAACATGTCTGACTCCTTCTCACCCCTTTCCTTTCTTCAAGAAAAATCATGTATATCTGCAGCATTAATTAAAACCAAATGAGAGACACAGGTATCCACAGAGCATTCTAAATTTAAATGAACACCAAGTTTTATTGTAAAGAAAGATTTATACCCAGCTGAGCTATACCACAGCTATCTGAAGCAAATCAGCAGGCTTGGCAAAGCTGTCTGCAAAAACTACTGGAATTATTTGCTCCTTTCTCCCCAGGTTGGAGTAATAAATTCTGTCATCCACAAAGTCTCCACACAAAACACAAAGGTCAACACTGCCAGGGCACAGTGAGAGGTCAGCACACAGTTCCCTTGTAACTCACTTGCCTGCAGACTTCCACATATGCCTGGCATTTATTTTGAAGCATGAAATTAACTTGATTCCGTGAAAAAGAAAATCCAGCTCAAGAATATTTCAACTGAGAGCTGGGTAGACATTGCAAATGACATAAATGAGCAGGTATGTTCTTCACAGAAGGAAAATTTCAAGGGAAGGTAGAGGCAAAATTCTGAAATTAATCTTGGACTTTCTTAATGAGATAGTTACCACTCTGATTTTGAGGATACTCTCTTCCCATATTCAGCCAGACAATTTAATGGTGCAGAATAGAACAACAGCAATTCCAATACACGAAAAACAGCCATTCAAAGCTGCACACCAGATAATATACAAATATGATACCTGTTGTTGGCAGGGAACTGGAGCTGGGATCACAACCACATGCTTTTTATCCCACCTGCTGGTTGTACCTGCTAGAGAAAAGCTGGGTTCCTGCTGTGTGAAGCAGGTAAGGAATTACGCAAACCTGACAAATTTGATCCATTTTGCTGTTGGTTTTCCTCCTGGCTAATCTGTTGAGCTACTTGAGGGACAGGAGCTGTTCCACCTGGAGAAAGACTTTTAAAAATTGCAATTTCAGTAAATAAAACAGTGAAATAAAAGAGAGAACCAAAGAAAGTGGCAACACAGCCTGTTGCAAAGTTAAATCAACTCTCCACCATACCCAAATACAACTGCCTACCTGAAAGCTCTGAAGATGTGACTCAACCAGCATGCAAGTCTAGCATGTACTTATCCACTCTTCAAGCTGACAACACCAAGATCTTTGTTAACAACATCCTACAGAAAGCTGACAACTCCACAACCAATCTCTATCAGGGTATCAAAGGACCAAAAGGGAAAAATTCCATGCAACAACATTAATTAAGAAAAGCAACAAATTAGGCTCAGAGGGTAGAAATTTAAACCCAATGCATGGAAAATGAGATGTGCAACACTTACTAGGTTAGCTAAGATTTTCTCCAGAGGGTTTTTAAAATGTGTAACAATTGGCATTAGATATAATGTTACAATTACAGAAAATCTCATTAAAGCAATTATCTTTAATTACAAAGCTTTAAATTTACACTTAATCATAAATCATTAATATATGCACTAGATGTACCAGCATTATTTTAAAGGTCATGACTTTTTTTTTTAATTGCTATCAGAACTAATTATGAGTCTCTCTGTGAAGTACTATTTTGGAACTGAAATATAGGTAATCTAATAAAGTATCTCATTATCAATAAAACGGTGCAGTGGACCACCTCTTCCCAAGCTCTATCCACTCTTAAATCTGATTTAACTTTCACATTCTCTTTATTTTGCTACGAAATGGGTTTTATGGTCATGGAATTGCTTCCTGCACAACTATGAAGGGCGTTGATCTCAATGGTCACTGACCTTTTAACTCAAATTAACCACTTGAATTCTTTATCATCCCAGTAGATTTATCCAGTTGCTTTATCTCTATCAGTCAGACCCGGAGGGTTCCTGCAGCACATCCTGAGTCTGGACTGCGTACATTTGTACTTTGAAGATGATGCAGAATGGCCAAGCTTTAGGCTTTCTTCAACCCACAGCCTCATGACAACCAACCCCGCAGTCACAGAAAGAGGCCGGTGCCGTCAGACACACGGGAGCTGACAGAAGCTGTAACAACAGGGTGATGCCTGGTGTCTCTCGTGCCCTTTCTACGCCTCCCGTTTCATAAAGCAGAGGGGCAGGATGGTTCCTGCTCTAAGCACATTACAGCCCAGTACGCGGGGTCTAAATGCTGCCTCGGAAGTGCGGTAACGCCCGCGGCACCACGGGCCGGCTGCGGAGGAGCTCCAGTGCAGAGATAAGGTTATCTGACCGTGCAAGGGCAGCGCATCACACACCCCGTGCCCTTCCAGGCAGGAGCATCCCGCCCGGAATTGGGTACCCCAGGGAGGCGGGCGGCAGTTTGCTCACCGCCCTCCCCTGCCAGCGGAGAAGCACAGGCGCCAACGCGGAGCTCGGCAGCGCCCGCAGCACCGGCAGCGCGGTGCCCCGGCCCCTCGCACCGCCGGCTGTCCCGTTCCCCCGCAGCGCCACGAGCCTTCGGGGGCCGGCCTCTGACACCGCCGGGTGTCGCATGTCCCCGACACCGCCCCGCACACCCTGTACCACCCCGCACACCCTGTACCACCCTCGCACACCCTGGTCCGCCTCCGCACACCCTGTACCACCCCCGCACACCCTGAGCCGCCCCCGCACGCTCCGCACACCCTGACACGCCCCCGCCTGCCCGCACTACTCCTGCACACGCCGCACCAGCCCCACACACCCTGTGGGACCCCCGCACCCCCTCACACCCTGACCCGCACACCCTGCACCATCCCGCACGCCCCTGACCGGCCGGGCTCGCCCGCAGCGCCCCCTCACGGCCGCCCCTCGCCCCGCCCCTCAGCCGGCCCCGCCCCGCCGGGCGCGCGGCGATACCATTCGCCTCTCACGGGGGGGGCACCCCCGCCCGGCAGTCCCACCCGCACAGAGGGGGGAGCCGCGACCCTTGAGTGCTTATTATTATTGTTATTAATGGATTTTTTCTCTCTCCAAAGGCTGTTAATAGACCTTCTCCTTGATTTCAACTGAGGTACATACCATAGCTTTGGGGTCTTTATTACAAGCAGGTATTTTTTCAGATTGAAGGCATAGAAAGATGGAGCTTTGGATAGAAGGCAATGCAGAGTAGGCCAATAGTATAGACCAGCAAGGGAGATAAAAGAAAATCCAGGCAGAGTCCCTCTCCAGAACACTTCTACACACTTGCTCTCATAAAATCAAGCAAGGTCTTCACGATAAAATAAAAAGCTCTATATAAAACACAGATAACAAGAACACAGAGATCCCTTTTTTTTAAAAAGACAGCTGTGCTCTGGGGCAAAAAAAAAACACAACAAAAAGTAAAAAAACCACCAACCAACCAAAAAGAACCCCACAAAACCAAAAGAATAACTCCAGAAGGAATCATAAAATTAATGCCTTTGGCCAGAAACCACTAAATACACGAACAAAGAGTTGACTCCTCATTTTCAGTAACACCCGTGTTAGAAAGCAAGTCCCCACACAGACTCAGCTAAGGAGCACTTGTACCAATATCCGAATGCTTGGAGTTTTGTTCCAACCCTTCAACAGTGTTCTACAGGTTGGTAGGGCAGGAGGGCTGCTGTCATTTCTTCTACCACCTCCACAGAGAGTTGGGAACAAGACCCATTAGTTAAACTGCTGACAGCAAAAGGAGCATGAACTCCAGAGGATTCAATTCCTGAAAACACAGAAAATTAAAATCGGTTCCCAAAGGATGGCAATGCTCAGATATGTGCTTCCCATATCATTGTATACATTCCTGGTTCTGAGCAGCTAGATGGGATTTAAGAGTTCACACACCCCAAGTGAACACAGGCTTGATTAAAGCCCAGATGAGTTCAGCACCATTTCTTTCACATATGCCAAGTTGATTCAACTCTGGATCCAGTAGATGGCTCAAGAGGATTCCTGGGCTACAGATATGTGAAACAACACCTCAGGAAGTAAAGGCCCAACTACACACAGAACTGTGGATCTGTAGTCTTGAACCTGCCCAAGCACGAGGGCAATACTGGGAGGATTATATATCCCATACAAAAGGTCTCATCTTGGAATATATGGTTCAGTCCACATTCCAAAGTGAAGCCCTCTCACTGAGTAAGGAATCGTTTCTTTTAGACCTCAGAAGCTCTAGAAAAGGCAGAAATTTGTTTCAATACCAAAAGAGTTCACAGCAGTCAGCATGATAATGAGTTCCTAACCCATAGATTCTGAATCACAGAATATTCTGAGTTGGAAGTGGCCCACAGGGATCAAGTCCAACTCCTAAGTGAATAGCCCATCCAGGGATTGAACCCACAATCTTGGCATTTTTAGCACCAGACTCTGACCAACTCAGGGTCATGCATGTTATCCCACAGGAATATCATGATGACATGGAAAATAAAAGCTTAACGGTGTTTAGAGATTCAGTTTAAATAAAGGTAAATGACTAAAAAAAAAAATCAAAAGCTCATGGAGTCATAACTTCACAATAAAAAAGAGTATATTAAAATGATTTGCCCCATCTTTCTGTAAAGATCATACATATTTAAAATACTATTTTCCAAGTAAACATAATAAAAACGTTATTCAAATAGCAATTAAGATATCCTGCATTTCAAGATTCTTTTAGAAAGCTGCTTTCTCACTACACTGTTTTCAAGTATATCAGTCAGGTGAAATCAGTCAGTGGTATAAAAAGTTTCTGTTTTTTCTCCTGCACTGTCTTTCCCACCCAGTTTCTCCTGGGCATCCAGTTTCTCGTTCCACAAGCACACAGACTCCTGCTTTACTGGATTCTTGAACTTAGAAAGGCCACTTTTTTGTAGACAAAGGGAACTGCAAGCAGCAAGGGTTCCACGTCCAGCCAGTTCCTGGCTCAATCAGAATCATCACCACAACCATCGCTGCCTTCGAGATCGCTGCTCTTCTGGAAAGAAAAACATGAAATGGTTTGTGAGGTCAGATTTTTTTATGCAAGTCCCTCAAAAGCTAAGTTTGTTACATTGTCTAAAGCCAGATTTGAGAATTTTATTTGTCTGCTGCAGAGAATTTATGTCTAACCTGTACTGCAGACGTGCCAGGGCTCACTACCACTTGTTTAAAAATTAAGCCAGTTGTACCAAGTAGTATTAGGGAAATACTACAAGTGTTAGCAACTTACAAGGAAACTGAAGTCAGGATTCTTCACTGGGAGCCACTCGACGCGGTCCCAGTCAATATGGTGCAATAAATTTGGGGCGTTTATGTAGTTTTTTGAGGCAAGTATTTTAACTGACATCAAAGGATTTTTATAAAGAAAAGCTAACACTATATACGTCTATAGACTGTATGTCTGTAGTTACTCCTTTTTTTCCCTCACCACCTCTTGCAGCAAACAAACACCAAATCCCACAAATTTAACACTGGCAGTTTAATATCCTACCAGAAAACAAATTCCAAGACACTCATAGACAGTTGACTTCAGCAGCAGCAAGCACAGCTCACTGAAGTGCAAACAGCCTGCGAAATCTCAGAGGAGTCTGTCATACCCTCCCTTATTTATCCTTCTCCAGACAGCTGGTGCTAACTGTGGTGCCAAAGCCGTTCTTGGGAGAGTGAATCTGCAGGAAGCAGAGCTGCCTCCTGCCAGGAGCATGTCAGAGACCGGGAATCTGTCAGCACCAAGTCCTGCCAACATCACCACCAGGTAAAGGACTCTGAACAACACGGTGTCTTTGGGTCCCACTTATCCAAACTAACGTGGCTTTTGTCATGAGCTCCGTCACCAACACCCTCTCACAGCACCAGAATTCAGGCAAAAAATTAATGCAAGTACAAAAATAACCCTGAGAAATTTATGGTATCTTGCTTGTGCTATTCAACAAGGCTGTAAGCTTTATTTTATATGTTGAAACTCTTTCTTGTACTCAAGCAAAAAATGGCAGAGACATAATTAAACCTAACATTCTTCAGAGCAGGATCATCAGCTATACAAAATAAAGCTACTTTTAAGGACTCTCTTAAATGAAAAAAGGTCATTATTTTCTTCTGAGTTGCAGAACACAAACGTTTTAGCCCTACCCATCATCCATCCTTCAGGGACTTGCCAGTCTTTAATTGAAATTTCCTTTTAGGTAAAAATGTATTCTACACCTTTGTTGTATTGCACCTTACAGCTCACAGCAGTTCCTGTTGTCAGAAATCCAATTCCACAATATCCCAGTTACTCAGCAGTTGTTCTGATGGCCTGTTTTGAGCCCATGGCAGATTTATTTTAAAAAGCTGGTCCTAAATTTCCCTGATTCCAAACCTTATCTGGTAAGAGAATTACACAAAATAAGAATTCGCCCAAAATCAGAGAATCTAAAAAGCCAGCAGGTATTTAAAGCAAAATTGTCAACCTAAAGCCTAGACTCCCAAACAGTTTCACAACAGCAAAGGCTGGCAATGTGTCGATAACTTCTGTTGCCAGTTTATATTTTGCAAATTGCTTGTGCTTAAAGCTTTCCTTCCTCCCTTGTCAACTGCTCCACATAAAACCCTGTGAAAACAATACTTTGTACAGTTCATTCCACTGTCATCAAGTGCACAAAGACAGAGAAGATAATACACATTTCATACTCCAGATGACTGTCATCTTCCATGGCACATTCATGGAAAACAAAAACGTTACAAAGGGAAGAGACATTTCAACTTGACAGCTTCCATTTGATAAAATAACAGCTTCAATTGTTACCTTTGAATTTTTGTTGTTAGCTTGCATCTCAACAGCAGACGAGTTGAAGTCATGAATGGGGAGGGTGTTTAGCCAGTTTGCCATGGATTTTTCCTCCCTTTCTGTGTTGATAATGGTAGGATAGATGTACTGCTCTTTGAAAACAGCAATCTTCTCCTCCTCCTCTGTCCACTCCAGCGGCTCATGCAGCCCGTCATTCCCAAAACGCCTGTTGTATTTTTCAAAGTGTACTTTTTCCAAAACCAGCCCAAGTCCTGGGGCTTTGGGGACGTCCACCTTCTCCTCTCCCCAACTGCGCTCCATGATGGACTCAGCAGCATAACCTTTCACAATGGCTATCACCAGCCCGATCATCTTCCTGATCTGGTGCATCATGAAACTCTGACCTTTCACTTTGATCACTGCAAATTCCATGTTTTCCCTGATGAAGGGCTCTCCACAGTACATCTCCATGATGTACCGCCGGGCGCTGGGGTCCCTGGGGCCCTTCTGAGACGTGAAGTTGTGGAAGTTGTGTGTCCCTTTGTAGCACGCCAGCAGTTTATTGACCCTTTCCAGGGTGTCTGTGTCCAGCCGATAAACCTCTTCCTGCACATCGTGGTCCTTGTGGGCAAAGGCAAACGTTGGCAGCATGTAGGAGTAGGTTCTGGCATCACACTTGTTCTTGGAGTTGAATCCCCCAGTGACTCTCTTCAGGCCTGGTTTTAAAAGTGACATTAGGCTTTTGAATCAAACTGATTGTGATCTCGCTCCTACCAACAAGAATATTTTTAAAATAAAATATAAACAAAAGGTAGATTTATTTTAGAGAACCCCCATTTCAAGCTGACAGAAGCATGTTAAAACTAAACCACCTGTAAGCAAAATGATAATGGTAAGGGAGAGACCTTACCAGGAGAAAGTGTCTCTTGAAAATATGTTCTCTGCCCATTTCAGTGTTCTTACCCAGAATTCTGATGTGAGAAGGAAGATGATTATTGATCTTTTCTAAGATGTCATCTATTAGCCTGACCTTCAGTGACACAATCTGTCCAGCTGCAGACACACCCTATAAAAACCATAAAACACACAAACCCACAAAATTATGTACTTGGGAAGCACTTGCAGAATTGAAATACCTGAAGAACAAGTTTATTTGCAGTTTAATAGTGGACGAAAGGAGAAGTTTCAAGCAACATCCCCTGTGAATAGCACTGACTACTGGATCACACTCCAGACAATGCTTTACCAGTTCATCCCAGTAGCACTGGTGTGTAAACTCCAGTTTAGGAGAGCACAGCCCCTACCCAACACACCTTATCTGTGCGAGCACACCGCTGGAAAGACATCTTCTTCATATCTTCCCCGTGGTTTTCCGGGATGCATCCTGACTGAACAAGGGCAGAGACTAAGTCATCTTCAATTGTCTTGAACTGTGAAGAGCCCACGTTTCTCTGAGAGGATATGCAGTAAAAATAAGAAATAGGATAAATAGTAATAACTGGGTAACTAAAGGTGGCAATTTTGTTAATCAAATATTGTTGTGCAGTTCTTTAAAAGTCTTCCCCTCACACCCTTAAGAGCACTGCCATTCTCTAACAAAACTAACTATATTTTACCAGAGTGTTAATAAAACATCATTTTGATTCAGCTGTTACTGTTATGGCAAATATGGCATTTCTAATTTCACTGTGAAATACTTCTGGTGTTTTTTGATGATTCCTTCAACTGCATGAAACAGCACCACTGAAATACTGACCCAGTGCCTGCAGGTTAACAGCTGCTGCTCCAAACCCAGCCACTGAAATTCCGGTTCTAGAAATTAGATTGGGTTCTTTTGCTCAGTTCACCCGAGCTGTTGTAGAATGCAGGCTGTGGTTTCCTCCAGTGACTTCTGAGCTCAACGCTAAGAGGAGCTGTGACACAAATGCACAACCCCACTTCTGTTTAAGGCTGCAGAGCTCACCCTCACACATACCAACTGACTACAAGAGCAGCACACAGCTGACAGGCACCACACACATGTGCCTGTAAACATAAGGTTTTCTGCTGGTGCTCCCTTCTCTGTCTGTGTGTAAAATTATCAGTTACCCTTTGAAGCTTTTAAAAGTATCCTGGAGTGTATGGAGCTTGCAGTACGTGGAGAGGAGCAGCAGATGGAGCAGGATCACCCTCTCACTGCCATCACAGTGCCACAGACCACCCTGCATGGGCAGGTCTGGTGCTATGACAAAGCACTACCCTTTGCTGCCACACACCAACACAAAAGCCTTGCAACAGTTTTCCTGTTCCTAAACTGCTACAAGGCACTCCCTCAGTGTGCACCAGAAAGAGGAGAGATTAAAATGTGTTCAAGTGCAGATAGTACTGTTTCAAGTGCAAGAGACAGCAACACAGATGTAAATTTGTTTCATTCAAATACACAGCTCAGTTGTCTGGAATC
Source organism: Atrichornis clamosus (assembly GCA_013400975.1). Taxonomy (NCBI): domain Eukaryota; kingdom Metazoa; phylum Chordata; class Aves; order Passeriformes; family Menuridae; genus Atrichornis; species Atrichornis clamosus. The sequence goes on from WBMZ01002921.1 coordinate 16,642, forward strand.
TGCAAGTAGCGAGAAAACTTGTGGTCTAATACAAAAGAAACTTAGTCCAGCTGCTCTGAAATGTAAAACTTCAGCCAAAAGCTGGGACACTGGTGAGAAGGGGATTGCTAGACAGCACTTCAGGTTTTGACAGAACTGCAGTGCCCATGCTTCTATTGTCCTCAAGAGCCTTGCCTGCAGTTTTCAAAATATCTGCTGATGCTCTAAAGGAAGACTCACGAGAATCACCAGAGATGCACCCACGACTTTTTAAAATTAAGTTACTACCAACCCATCTGAATCCATTCATACACTCACTGTTCCTGCCCTAGCTTCTCACATTGCAACTGCTCAACAGGGAAAGATTACCCAGTCACTGTGACTACAGCTATAAACTTAACAGACTCCAAAACAAAAAATAAGCAGGCCACGTTGCTTTGCCAAACTACATACTTGCATCCCGTGGTAGCCTTTCCCTGAATATGCCATCAATAGCACAATCTTCCTTTTAGGTGACTTCTTATTCTGATCCTCTGCATCTTCCTCATCTGCATCACTCTTCAACCTTTTGTTTTGATGCCCGTTTTCTCCCAACCTTTCAATCACCTCACTGCTGCTGTTGAGTCTCTTTGCCTGGCTTGCAACCGCTGCTCTCAAATCCTCAGCCATTGTAAGAACCTGCAGGGGACACAACCGCAGATGGGACTCAGCACGAACCTGAGGCAGAAAGCGACAGCTCCACCCCCGGGGGCCGCAGAGGGGGACAGCACATGAACAGGTCGGAGGCAGGAAGGGCGCGCACCCCTGTTTCCCCCTAGGGGAACCATTCCTTGGAGAAGGGCCTGCGCAGCCTGGAGAGCCGGCAGGACGGCTGGGAAGGCCGGCAGGGCGAGGGGTGATGGGGCGACGCGGTCCCCCCGCGGCCCACCCGGCCTGTCCCGTCCCCAGGGCAGGGCGCAGGGCAGGGCACAGGGCAGCGCCCGGTGGTACCCACGCTGCGCTGCCGCCGCCACGGCCCGGCGCACGCCGCGCTCCCCGTGGCGGACAGGCCGCAGCTCACGACCCTCAGTCCCCACCGCAGCATCGTCCCCGAGCGCCGGGCGGATCCGCCGGACAGGAGAGGCCGCGACCACCGCCCTCAGCCCCGCGCCCGCCGCTCCGCGCCCGCCGCCGCTGACGCCACTCGCAGCCTGACGCACGCGGAGCCCCGCGGGGCGCGCAGCGAACCCCCGCACCCACGGCCGCGGGGCGCGCCCGCACGGCTTTGCCCGAAAGGGAGTTATCCTGGCATTTTATTATTATTATTATTAT
>WBMZ01002924.1:0-20770 GCA_013400975.1 Atrichornis clamosus
GGAAGGAGGGATGGAGGGATGGAAAGAGGGATGGAGGGAGGCAGGGATGGACCAGAGTGCACAGGGGCAGGAGCTCTGCCAGCGGGGCTTGTCTACAGGAGCATGGTGCATCAGGAGAACTGCTGGAAGAGCAGGGAGGACAGAAAGAGACAGCAACAGTCATAGAATCACAGAATGGTTTGGGCTGGAAGGGACCTTAAAGACCATTTAGTTCCAACCCCCCTGCCGTGGGCAGGGACACCTTCCACTAGACCAGTTTGCTCCAAGACCCATTCCAACCTGGCCTTGAACACTTCCAGGGATCACTTCCAGAAGCAGCAGCCACAGCTTCTCTGGGCAACCTGTGCCAGAGTCTCATCACCCTCAAAGTAAAGAATTTCTTCTGATACCTAATCTCCCTTTCCATTTGAAGCCATTTCCCCTTGTCCTATCACAACAGTTCCTGATGAAGAGTCCCTCTCTGGCTTCCTTGTAGTCCCCTTTCAGACACTGGAAGGCTGCTCACTAAATCCATGGTGAAATAGTGAATGTGAGCGATGGATATACAAAAACATCTTATGCTCTCCAGGGGATTCATTTGGGATCAGCAGTATTACCAAGTGAAAGGCCAGCCCCAAGCTGCTTTCCTGACCATAGTGTTTGCTGCTGGAAAGCTCAGAATTTCTTCACCTGCTCCTGTAACACTGGAGGATGCTAACTCTGAAATTTCTTCCCAGTCCTCTTCTCTCTTTCATGTGGCAACAGCTTTGATTTGGGAACGGTTGTTCTTCTGCCGTTCTGCCTGTATTGTTTCCTGTAAACATACCTTTAATTACTGAACCCCCAACATTCAGCAAATTTTTTGACTGCAGGTAATCTTAGGGCAAATAATGCCTTAGTTAAACCCAGTCAACCCTAATGAAGTTATAGGAATTTCAGCAATGCAACTGAGGGCAGAACTTGATGCAAAACTAATTATGAAGCCATAGTAGCCTTCCAGCCAAGATTGCAACCAGCTCCTCATCACAGCTCTGTAACTTCAGCGTCCTTGGCTTGAACAATGCCAGCTTTAGCCCTAAAGGAAGGGTTGAACAGCCTTTGAGACCATAACACACCATCTGAGAGTTGTGTCTCTCCACCAGCACTTGCTTTTAAAGCTCTTTTTTATCTGGACATTTTGTGCATTGGCTCATCAAAGCCAGTGCAGCATCTATCTCAGAGCAAAAGATATCCTGGTTGAGTAACTCTCTAAGAGATTTTGCTATGGGCAGTTTCAGGTTCACTTCTGTTCTCTTCACATCATTAACAGCAACTGAAGCAAACTCAGGCACAGGGAACCAACTCACCCCTACTCCGAAGCTGACAAGAAAATCAGTATCTCAGTGGCAGAAGAAAGCATTTTTGGTGTATATTTTTCCTACTTATGTCCTTGAAAATGACCTCTGGCATGAGCCAGCACCAGTCTCAACTTATCTTTACAAAACTTTGGGGGGAATGCACCTCTGCTGAGAAGAGAATGGACATAGTGACACACTGGATATTTCACAAGTGTTCCCAAACAGAATAACTCCAGGATTCAAATGTGCTCAGGCACAATGTTTTACAAAAGGAAGGTTGCAACAGCGAGTTCTTCACCTTTTTGCTTCTTTCTTTCCATTAGAAAAGGAAGTAAAATTTACCATTTAAATGGATAGTAGCTATAAAAGACATGTCACTCCAGATATTGCTCCTTTTTCTTATTGCCCTTTTTCCTCCTAAGGCAAGGTAATGTCACAAATGCACACTGAACATGGACTCTTGCCCAGGTTTCAAACCCACACTTCCAAGTGCACAGAAACTTTCTGATCCTCTTTGCTCATTTACACGGCAGAAGGTGTTTTTTTACAGCCCAGGTTCCATCTCACTTCACAGCTGAATATTCTCACTTTTTTTTACTAAGGACTCAGCAGATTAATCGAGTGCTCATAGTGCTCCAGTGTTCTTCCAACAGTTCCACCTTGAAAGCCAGGCAGGTTTTCCCAGGCTTTACCTGGGATCTCGCAGCACCAAATTCCAGCGTGCCTCTGGAAGCCCCCAGGAGATGGCCCAGCCGTGCTGGGGAGGTCTGCAAAGCTCTGCTCAGCCAGACCTAGGCTTTGCCACTAAAGTTCTTGAAAGCACATGTACTAGGGTTGCTCAAATATTGTTTTGTTGTTAAAAAACGTGTTCTAGGCATACTTTTCTACAAAGCTTTGATGTCTGTTATGTATTTCTCTGCTAGAAACCCACCTGAAATTTGCTGCATACTCTCTGTCAGGTATCTCAAAGCATAAACACAACACAAGACAAATACAGAAAATTACTAATACAAAGCAATTTACAAAGAGAGTTTTATACATAATTACAATATCTATTACATTATGTAGTATATTGCAGCAAGACTGCTTTCACAAACATTTCCTATTCAAGTCTACTTACAGAATAGTTCTTTTGAAAAGCATTTATGGTGACAAATTTGACATAATTTGATAATTATACTGAACACAATTTGGTGTGGCAATATATGCTTACAGCACCTAACAGCAGTATAAAGAATGAACAGTCTCCAGTTCAGACAGAACAGGTCCATAGCCACATTACAGCCATTTTGCGTTGATATTACAGATTAGAAAGAGAGAACGGTATCCATTAAGCAACAGTATTTCCTGCTCAGAAATTTTAAAGCTCGATTTCATCTCAAAAGAAAACACGCACTCACCACCACCTGAGCTCGAAACAATCCACTCTGAGCGCTTGCCATAAATTGTAACAGAATCTATTACGAAGCAGAACACAGAACTTGGGTAGAGGAGGAACTAAGCTCTATTAAGTTTCAATTGCTTGTGACAATGTTGATTCACTATTTGTAGTTCTGCAAGATAGTTAATGGTGAACTTAACCTGAGCAGGAGGAGCTGCAGCTCACGTGTACCCACACGTGTACTTAGGCAGCATTTCTGCAGCTCTTTCAACCAGCATCGCCTGCCAAAGGGACCTGGAGCATCCATGACCCCTTCTCCAAGTGCAGTGCTACAGGTGTACGTGCATTTGTGTGCCTCCAGCTGTGAAGTGAGCTCATCTGCTGCAGGAATGCTTTTTATTTCCTCTTACTTTCTGCATTCTGCAATTTAGAAAAGTCACTTTCAGGATTTATACTTTTTCTGTAATGAATATGTTGTGTGTAGGATAGATCTGCATATTCAAGCCTCAATAACAGCCTCACAAAATTAAAATAATTCTAAAATGAGAGATGAGGTGCATATTTGTCAAGCAGTAAACACTGAAAATGTTTTGTGGTAAAAATCATTCATTCTAAGTGTTTTTAAAGCTGACTTTCCCCCTCAAGACAGCTTGACTCCAGCCATACACGGTGCATTTCCAAATTCACTGGCTACTCTGGCTCCCACTAACGCACAACAAATCCTATGGAGCTGGAGCAGAAAGTAACATCTGCTGAGTACAGGCAGTTCCTGAGCTCATGGCTGTTCCTGCAGCTGCCATCCCATTCCAAAGGCCGGGACGTGCAGACGGAGCTGCTCGGCAGCTGACCATCTGGAGAGGCTCTGTGAGTACTGCTCCAGCCTCTGAAAGAGAGAAAGGGATCTGAGCAGCAATAAATCATCTTTGCTGGGGCTGATGAAGCCTCATAAAAAAGTCTTTTTCAGAGTGGAGTGTACCTGCACCCTATTCTTGGTGTTTCCCCACGTGTGAATTGGAAGTTTCCCCAAGAAGGTCACCAAAATAAATATCCCCACAGGGCAGAGCACTGCTCTACCACATTGTCCTACTCCATCTCCACTTCCAACAGCCACTTTCCAGGACCATTATCAAGGAAAGCCTCCTCATTTCCCAGATATTTCCTGCAAGGAAAGACAGCCTGGCAGCCTCTCTCCCTCTCCAGAGGTGCAAACATGAGACACCTTTGGTGGCCAGCATGAAAGATGGAAATTCCAGCTTCCATCCTCATGCTTTAGGGCAGAGAAATTGGAATTACCTTCCTCACCAGCCCAGCACTGCTCAGGTCAGAGCCAGCTGAAGTGCACAGAGCCATGGCCATGCCTCCTTAGACAGCTGCAGGCAGCCCTCGAAAGCAAATGAAACTAAAATATACATTAAAGCTGTGTCAAAAAGATATTTGAAATGTGTCTCCTTGCACACGCAGTGCCTTTGCACTACAAAAGTACCAGACAGTTGTTCCCACTTCTTGGAAGAGGAAATAACTGCCTGGTATGTGCTGGCACACAAAAGCTTTCTAAATTACAATTATAATACAGGTACACCCTGTTTGTGCAAGCCTTGATTTTCAATCTTTTTTCACCATCCACGGCCACTTTCACAAATGTAAAAATGAGGGTAAAACACCAACCCAAAGATTAACTTTTCTCAATACCACTCTGAACGTCTCATCTCACTTTGCCCTCTTAATGTTTTGTCTCTGCCCTCCACGCGGTCACCCAGTGCTGGAATGGCAATTACTGAGGCAGCAGAGAATCACAGACAGCTTGGACAGCCTGCCCTTCTCTACCAGGCAAACCCACAGCAGAGCAGGGAAGGAATCAGAATAAATATATTGCTACTCTCAGATAAACATTTCCAATGTAAATGGAGCATCTCACTGGAGAGACATAGTTAAAGTATTAAAATGTGTAGGAAAAGAGAGTTATTTTGACCACTGAGCATTAAAATTCATCATGTAGAAGGAAAAAAAAAAAAAAGACAGAAAACATTTGGGTTACAATTGATCCAAATCTTAGGAGCTTGGGAAGACAAATAAAATGTGAAGGGGGTGGAAGGAAAGATGGGGAAATCAGAGAAGATGACTGCAGGGAGTACAGTCTGTAACTACCATTCAGGCAGAAAGGAGGCCATCCAGAGCAAGCAGAGATTTAAATGCCTCAAGGATTTGGAGTTGTTCTAAAATTTTACCCAACAACTACAAAGAGAGTATCTGACCTAAATACACCACTTACACCCTTACATTGTCCAGTGCAGCAATAACCTCTGTGATCTGAGGCCATGAAGGACTGATGGGAAAGCAACACTGACATTTTAATGCTATTTTTAAAGCTCATACATGGTAAGGTTGCTGACTGAGCTACTCTTTTCAAGACATACCAGTAGATTTTACATTCTGTATCACACCAGCTTTGCAAAAATGAGTGAAGTGGGGAGCAGACTGTCCATTGCCCAGGGTATAGGTTCTCACAGTGGACACACAAAATGTTTTACCCACTTTGTCTTGCAAAGCATGATTGCAACGTTTCCATTTGTAGCAAGGATTCCCTCATCTTCAGTTGACTAAATTGCTTTGGAAGCCTTCCTTGGGAGCATAAGCACTGACAAATAACAACCTTTACCAGCTGCAGTCTGCCAGTCACTGCCCCAAGTCTCCGCTCACCTCAAAGGATTTCACTCAAAAATAAATAGCAGTGGAACTTGTCATTTCCTCTAAAGTCATTTTGGAGTTTATCGTGTTTTTCCTCCAGCTAAAATCAGTGAAGCAGAATTTTAGATTTGGAGGAATAGCTGTTTTTAAAATAGATTTCTTCATGCTATAAAGTGTTATTATAAAATACCACTATCAAAAGACCAGAGAGTGCTTTTCCTTAGTTGTGGTAGAGAGCCGTTTGGGGGCTGGGGCAGGCTGCAGGTTGTGCCTGAGAACTCGGTGCAGGACTCAGTCAAGGCATTTCTTTGGTCATTCAGGTATTCTTCCACAACAGCTTTCATTTTTATTACAGGAATTTTCCTGTAAAGTCCTTACTTGCTTGCTCTCTCGACATTTATATTTATAAAGAGGAGTGGGGCAACTTAATATTTTAGTTATATTATTCCTCTACATTGCTTTGCCTTCATTCCTTAGTGCATTTTGAGATAGTCCAGATAGGGGTGGGAATCTGAAGTTTGAGCCACAGATTTTCAGAAAGTCCAAAGTCTTAGTTATCTGGGGTTTTTTAAATTTCAGATTTGTATCTTCACTGTGTCTTTTTTAAGTTTGGCTTTTTAAAAAATTTTTTACAATCTTGGAGAAAAAATAGCCAGATGTAATTTTTTTTCACTGTTAGGCAAGTCAGGAAGTGCTTCCAACAAATGGCAGAGATAAAAAGCAAAATACAGCAGTTTGTTTCAACTCTACACATTTCTGAAGTGCACTGAAATGAGGTGTTTAGTATCATTCCCATCAATCTCTCTCTCTCTCTCTTTTTTAATGTCTGTACAGCGGAATGTACCACCATTGAGCTTTGATGTGCCAGCATGGGGATGCTTTATGATTCATGAAATAATTACGTTCTCACTTACCATATACGAGTTCCAACAGTCAACAGAAATACTGGATTAATCAATGTCTTCTGCAAGTTCTCACTGTTCCTCTAGCTTGGGCAATAACTGGAACAACACTTTTTGCACAGAATTACTAATCACTGCAGATAACTTCTTCCACCACTGTATGTTCTCCAGGCTAAACAATTTGTCATTGCACACTTTTGCTTTTGTTCCCTGCTGGAAAATGGTGCTAACTCCTCTCATATGACTGCAGGGCAGCTTTCAGAGCATGACAGGAATTTTAAAAACTAATAATTATTCTCAATTTGAGTTAAATCGCCTTACTTTTAACTCCTAAAACTGGTGTTACAGGTCTTTCTTATCACAAAGAGGAAACAGGGAGATCAACAGTGCCAGGAATGCAGCAGGATAAATAATATCACTTTCATCTTCCTTTCCATTCCCACAGGTGGGGATGAACAAGGAACAAGTGCCAGCGAAGGAAACTGCTTCAGCCAACAGAGTTCAACCAGGATGCAGGAAAAGTGTCCTGTGCCAGAGGGAGGGATTGTCTGCACAATTCCCGCTGGAGCAATGGGGAGAGCAGCGGCTTCTGATGAGGCAGCACAGCCTTGCAGTGCAGCACTGCACTCCTCGTTTGCTCACTGCACGTGGGGTAATCCCTATGTTGGCTTCATACTCGGGAATTTATTTGGGTAGAGAAGAACGCAATGCACCTTTGTTTCCTTGTAATCAGCAGTAAGGATAGAAAATGTGGAACCCTAGAAAACCCTGTATGCCTTAATAAATTATCATTTCTCACTACAAAATCAAAACAAGGTGTAAACTTGACATGTGTTACTTTTCCTATCACAAAAAAAAAGGGTATTTAAGGCCGGATTTTGCTTGCCTTTTGCAAACACTCGTGATGATCTCTGGACAACTGCTCATGTGAAAGTCGTGAGATCTGACCAAAGCTGGGTGTGACACAACCTGGCCATGTCCTGGCAGAAGAGCTGTGACCTCCCCTAACATCACAAAAGCAGTGAAAGCAAGGGTGTGCTCTCCTTCTCCCCAGTGTAAGCTGCTGAATGGGCACTCTGCAGCAGTCAGTAGTTCTTATATGAAAGCAATCTGCCTTTAGGGTTCACTCTCAATTAAAGATCACAATGAATATAAAATAAATTATTGATTGCTGTCAGGAAATACATTAACAAATCCGTCTCCGAGCAAGAGCAGCTCAATGGGTCCGAGTGGAGCAAATTTGGTAACTGTCGGTGATGTGGAATGCCTCCATTCATCAGCTGAGCTCACCCAGTAGGAAAGCATCGTAGTACCCTCTGAGCTACTCCAAAATATGGTCAAGAGAACAACACAGGACTACCCAGTGGCCATTTCCCAAAACAACGCTGCAAAAAGAAGTTTCAAATTGCAGCAGGATAAAATGTAGTGCCTCATCATGGTGTTCCTGAAGGCAAGGGAATCTGCCCCGAGGCAGATTTAGGCACCTCTACTGAGGCTAACCAGCACTGCAGGAGCAACAGTGAAGGGTTTATGTGCTAAGTTATTGCTGCAGAGATAAACAAATTGTTGTGAAATGTGCTTGCACCACTGACATGCTGCACTGTGCACAGCATCAGCACAACCCAGAGACACCAGCTATCCCGCTGCAGGGTGTTTTACTGCAGAAGCTGTACAGGTATAAATCCCAAGTCTTGAGCTGTGACTGCAGTACAAATCTGTGCCTTTATCTTTCTATGCAACACAAGGATAATGACTGGAGAGAAAACAAAGAAGCTGTTCAGTCCAACACTTTAGCAATAGGGGAACATTGCAGCTACTCCCAAATAGGTAACACCAAGATCTGCTACAGCAGAGAGGGCAGAGGCAAATTTTAGAGACCCCCACTGATCCTGAGTAAATGGAATAAGGGAGGTAAAATTCACAAACAAAAATGCAGCACAACACACACCAGAAGAGAAACAAGCTGAGCTCCCTGCAAGGTTCACAGCCCAGCTCTTGAACAAACCGATGGCTACCCAAGGTCTGCCAGGGATGTCCGTGCTGACCACAGACATTCCCTCTCTTCATGAGCTTTCTAAGGTGGCCTTCATTTAGGGAGGGCCATTTGACCATAAACAACAGCAATCAGAGTGTTGTATCATGCTTTCGCTAGTTCCAGTCCATCTTCTTTACCGTGTAATGCCATGTAGAAGTTGCATGGACTAAAGCTCCTGCATACACAAGTTCTGCATCCCTCGATAGGTCATCCTAAATTTTGTGTATGAGAAAGAGAGGGCACAGCAAAGAGTATCCATACTGACAGAAACCTGGATCACCACCAGCTCTCCTGGCAGTGCCCCAACACTGGTAAAACCCCGCTTGTTTTTGCGGGGGCAGTGGGGAGATGCTATTTTATTATTAAAACTCGATTCTCTGTGTTTTGGCAGAAGTTCTCAGCTGCATGTAATCCTCCCTTCAAGGAGACCAAATGAATTAGCATAAAGTGGGGGTTGTAAATAACAGATCATCAGTATTGGCAGGGAAATTATAGGTGTTTGGTGGCAGGATAAACACCGGAGGTGAACACAGCCAATTGCTTTTGAAACCCTTTATTTACTGCTGGCCCCAGCTGCAGGCTCTGATGACTGTAGACATTGCCCTTGAAGAATGGGATGGGGATCCCACAGAGCATCTGTCCATAGAGGCAAACCCTTACACCAAACAAGGAAATTCAGTATCAAAAGTAATGCAATAATAAAGCGTGTCAGTGTCAGTGAAGCTGCACTTCATTTGGCTCAACACATCACTGAAATTTCCATGAAACTATACAGAAAGCATTTGTAAAATATCCTTGAAGGGCTCCTGGAAACAGTGGTGAACGTCTGACAGGCAAGCACAGCGGGTGCTTCTCTTTGTGCCGGTAAAACCAGAGGCAATGAGCAAGCCCTGAGTGTCTTTTCTCCAGGGTTTTGTTGTCTGGGCTCTGTGACAGTGGTTTTTATGTGATGACTGGAGCCTGCACAGTTAGGAATTTGTGGAGCTTTACGAGGTAGATACTCCATTTTCTTTCAGATGCCCCAGATATCTGCTTTCTAGCAATCCCTTCAGAGCCAGGGAGAGATCCTTAGGGAAGCTCTAACCCAGGTGGTCATACAGAGAAGGGAAAAGAAAACAGGTTCTGCATTTCTCTTCAGGGGCAGAGGTTGCAACACAGAGTCCATGGGCTGCACCTTGCAGGCAGCCCTGTCTAGTCCATGATTAAGGGTGCAGCTAATGGTCCTTTGTCTCTTCACAGGTGAGCAGGGTCCCCTGAAGTCACAGGTGCGTTCCTGAGGACCTGAACACCCTGTCATGTCCGGGTGCATTGTGTCACACCCATTTAACACTGCCTCCCCTCCCTGCCTTGGCACACTTGCCACTGTCTGGCAGAGGGGCTCTTGCTGTTCCTGTCCACCCACACGGCCTGGGCACAGCAGCGACAGTGGATTTTCCTTGCGTGGGAGGATGTGAACCCAGAGGGGAGACAGCCACTGCAGTGCAGTTTCCATCCTGCTGGGATGTTCAGAGCCACGCTGGGCCAAGCTGAGATGCCTCATTACTTTGGTTTTTTATTTTGGTTTTAATTTGGTTTTTTTATTTTACTCAAGGAGGAGTTTAGAGCATCTTGGAAAATTATTTTTAATATCCATGTTATATTTTTTATATCCAACTTCATTTCCTGGCCAGACCCTGTGTCCTGGTGGGGGCCATGCCTTCTCTGTGACTCCTCCTGGCAGAGAGTCAGTTCATTAAAAAATGAAATGAGGATTCTCATTAAATGAAAAAAAATCATATCCATCCTCAGAGTATTTCTGTTTTAAGGCACCATTGCTGAGCTGCTTAACCCTTTAGTCTTCTTGCATATGCTGTTTGTGTGTGGTACCCCTGAGGCAGTTCCACAATACCATGGGCTTTCCAGGAGAAAAAGACATTAAAGTGCTTCCAGAGATTATTTTTTTCATCAGCAGACCTAGCAATAAAAATGCACGTTTCTAACAGCAGAAATTTTCCTGTTGCCACCACATTATTGCCCAGGATGTCTGAAAAAAAAATTACTGCTCCTGCCTCAGTGAATCTTTCCTACTTGCCCGTGGTGCTGCTGATGCCCAGAAATGCAGCATTTGTCCTGGATGCTGCCTGCTTTTTATTATGAAGCTCCTGAGGGGAGATGAGGAATCACATTTCAATACAGTGCATCTGAATTTTAATTGGCTTGTAGCCTGTGGCTAAGTGGAAAGACATTAAAATGAAATTTCGGTGTTTCACTCTAGAGTTATATTCCACCACACCTCTGAAATAACTGATCAACCCTTTCCATTGTCTCTGTGTCCCCCCATGGCTCTGTGAGACCCTGCCCCAGCCTGGTACAACTTCCCAGGCAGGTCACAAAGATGTGGACCTTGTCCCAGTGACACGTGTTCAGAACAGTGCCTGATGCTGACAGTGCTGGACCACATCCATTTCCTAGATTTAAATGAAGACTTTTGTAAGGACAAGGTTTTCCAGGTAAGCCCTGAGTCTAAAGAGGGATTGTGACAGTGCAACCTGGATCTACAAGGAAGCCTGGGTTTTGCAGTGTTACTCCATCCTGGTGCTGCAAAACGCAATGTAAATGTCAGAAACCAAAAGGGAGTAGGTACACCCTTTGCTTTTGGGGTTTCTAGGCACACAACACTCCAGAGACAAGAGGAGCCAGGATGCCTTGTCCGTGGGGTGTCCCTGACATCTCACTGGTATGTGAGAGGTGCTGGTGACCGTGGCAGTCAGTGGAGGATCTGGTGCCTCCTGAGCAGCAATTTAATATTTTAAATTAAATTAACTGCATCCGCTGGTCCAGGTGTGATTTAGTTCTCACCACGAGTTCTGTTGCTCCCAGTTACTCTGTGTGCAGCACCAACATGGGAAATGTGCAGAGGAGGGTTGCAAAATTTGCTGTTTTAGCTGGAACAATGAAAGAACGAGAAAAAACACCATCAGAAACACGAAGCAGCTATAAATGAACAGACACACCCTTGCAAGAGTGGAGATCCACAAAATATTTGAATACACTGACCTCTGAAATCAAAATGCTAAAAATAGTCTCTAGCTTTTGTTTTTCAAAAAGGGCAGTATCCTGTTGCCAGAAGATCCCTCTAGTATTTGGGAGGAGAGGTCACTGTCACACCTACCAGCTGATGTGAACCTGCTGCTCGTCACGAGCAACAGGAGATTTTTGGGGTTTGCAGAATCAGCTTCCCACAAGGTGTAACTGCAGTCTGCACTCCACGTCCATCCCTGCTCCATCCCTGTCCCCACAGGCTGCAGTGGGAGTACAGGGCCTCTCTCCTGCACCCCCAGCTGCCTGCGGGAGCAGGTGAGGAGGAGGAGGAGGAGGAAGGGCTCTGGCGGCTCTGCTCACGGCCTGGGAGGAGCTGTCACATGTACCTATGGAAAAAGCTGAGGATTTTTCCCAAAGCTTTGAAGCCATCTGCAGAGCAGGAACGTGGCCCCCTGCCCAGCCCGTGTGTGTGTTACTTGTCCATGTGAAACTGGGGCCGTGGGTGCAGCAGTGCAGCGCAGCACAGCTGCCCTGGCACACACCCCGCCACGCAGGGCTGCTGCTCCACGGGGACTGACCGCTCTTTTTCCAGGCTGTCCAGCTGCCCGTCACCATCAGTTGTCCCAGCACACTTCTTCTCCTCTTGCATTTGAAGACTGCATCTGCTATTTCAGACTTGAAGTGTGGGTTGTATGTGCAAAAGTCTGTTGGTCCTTCCAGCTCTATCAGTGCCACAGAAGAAGCTGTGTCTTCATGAAACTTGTCCCACTTCCAGTCTCAAAACACCACAGCTGCAGCACTGCCACTGCCAAACATTTTCTAGCCATTTTTCTGGTGTCCTGTTAGTTCAGAGAAGTTCCTGCTTTAAAGAAGGTCGTAACAGTATAAGAAGCAACTTTATATATTAAAGAGCAAAACTTCCTCAGCATGTTCCACTTCACCGTTGGAACAGGAACCATTTTTCCAGTTGCTGGCTAATCATCAAGAAATTTTACATACTATGCTGAGGCTCCACCAGGGTCAATGCTAATTCTTGCTGCTGCTACTTCTGTAATAGCCCTGGCCTGTAAAAGGACACCTAAAAATTATATCTACAAAAGCTTTCCACGCCACAGGTTCAGCTCTTGGGGAAATGCTCTCAAATAGAAATTCTTTACATTTTTTTAAAGAAAATAGAGATTAAAGTGCACAGTCCACAGTCCAGATGTGGCCAACAGAAGCAGGGAGAAGGCTATAGTGGTAAATGCAGTCAGAGACATGATGTAGTGTGCTAGCCTTGAGATTCTGACCCAGAATGTGCTTTGATCTCACTGAAACGTGCTGCTGCTCCCTGTGTCCCGCTCATCTCAGGCGTGGCTAAGCCAATGGCCACAGGCATTAACATGCTCCTGCCCTGCAGCCATCCAGCAGCACTGAGCTCCATCCATAATGGGGGTTTGGATTAATTTGAAGTGCTTCCTGTTACTGTCATCTTCTCCCATCTCTCTGTTCAAAGCTTTTGCCCCACTTTGAGGAGGATGGGGCATGGCTGGGACTGGGCTCTGCTGCTTTGGGCATCTGCATGGGGCTCACGGGAACCTCAGGAAAGAGTGGTCCCTTTTCATCCCCATCAGCCTGGGGCTGAGATTCATTTGAGAGTACACACACCATCACAGAATGTAATTGTGTTTACAAGCGTGAATGAAACTCATCAGTTTTGCTTATTATTTCAAGGGTTTTTTGCTTGCTTAATGCTCCATAGCTATTGTTTCTGCTGCAGAAGAGACAAAGCTATTGCTCTGTTCTCAGTCACAGCTATTTATAACTTGTAATAACACTCCTCAGGATACAAGGAAAGGTGTGAAACCAATAGTGTAAAATTAGGACAAAGACACAACCTTCGGGGCCTTTCTGCTCAAAAGCTGTCACTAACATTACCACCTTACTTCTGTTTTCTCTGCTGGATCGCTCCCTTGCAATTCCTCAGCCAGATGGTCTTTAATTCTGTTTATTTAAGCTTAATTCAAAGCAAAAGGAGTCCATGTCTTTGGGGACATCCGTCCCACTTTCAACAGCAGACATGCTGACACCTCTGAGAGCCCAGCGATAACAAAGCGTTTAAGAGCCTCTAAATGCTGGGGAAGTCAGAGCCGGCACCGGGCAGATCACACCCAGCCCTGTCCTGATCGCAGCCCTCCCTGCGTGTGGCCACTGTGGGTTGGACGTGTCCGAGCCTCCCGCGCGGGGCGAAGCCCCTTGCTGGGGAGGGGTCCCCAAGGGAGCAAAGGGAGAAGAGGCTGGTGGAAATTCAGACACATCTGAGCACTTGGCAGGTACTTATTGTGCCTTTTAAAATGTTTCCTCTAACTTTGGAATCACAGCTTGTCTTTTCAGGAGTTTGTTGAGATACTGCTTTGCAGCCCCTTGGATGTTTTTCCCTTAAGGATTCCCTAAGGAAAACTGGCTGACAAAAATAAGTATTTAGTAATTCTTTGGAAACCATATGTGGATGATATTCCCTTAAATCTCTGATGCCAAAATACATGTGTTTGTAGCATATATATAGTTTCTTGTGCCAACTTGTATTCAGATGATTTTTTAATTGTTTCCCATGCTGTTAACCTGTCTGCAACGGTTTCACAAACAACTTTAGAGGTCCCACTCCTTCAAAATAAAAAGTCTGTGCCTAAAAGTGACTCATGTAACCAGATGTGCCACAGTGTGTTACACGCACTCTGTGCTATTTTTATCCCTCTCTGTTTTCGTCAGTGATTAAAGCTTTTATGATGCAACCCAGCCCTTTGAAAGGGCTTCTCCAGCTCCACACCGCAGCTCAGTGCTCCATCCCACGTTAATCTCTCCCTGATTGGAGGGAGGCGCTGCCCCAAACGCTCTGGGAGACAGAGCTCTGCTTTGAGCACAGATGTCACCGCCTTCTATGGGTTTTATTTTGAGAGGTGTCTCCTCTGGATAGGGATGAGCTGTCTGGGGTAGCTTTCCAGGTCCCTTTGGGCCTAAAGGAAGACGGTTCAGGCCAGGAGAGCTAGGGGGATGTTCCCAGTCTGCCCTTGCTGTGTACCTGCTTGCCAGTTGTGCCCCCGACATCACTACTGGCCAAACAGCTCCGCAACTGCTGGGAAACTGAACCTCAAATCCTTCCCTTCCTCTTTTTCCTACTTTTTTCCCTTCAGATCATATGAAAGTAATGACTGAAATTGTCCATGGTTTCAAAAAAATATTAAATTTTCTGGTAAAGTTTTCAGAAAAACCGGGGTTAAAAATCCCACAGTATAGTGTAGGATTTTTAGAAAAACACATTAAAAAAACCCCCAAGCAGCTGTCAATATTTCAAACCCCAATGCTTGTGACCAAGATCACAGAGCAGAGCTGTGCCTGTGTGTGTCCCAGTGCATTCCCTGTGCCCACGGGCAGCTCCTGGGGCTGGAGTGTTGCTCCTGGACCCACCTGCACCTCCCTGGCCTCTCCCAGTTCCCAGAGCTGCTGCCTCAGCACCCGCAGCAGGAGGGGGTGCATTGCATCTAGAAAACAAATACGCCTTGTTCAACAAACATTTGGCTGGAAATGCAGACAGCATAATCAAGATACTCATCTGCTTCGGAAAAGGCTCCTGGGGAGTTAAATTATGCCCTTGCAACGTCATATATCCAATTATAATCCAGCTGCCTCCCCCTGGGAATTAGCATAGAAGCTAATCACTATGTAAACTGCAGATTGTGTGGGAAATTGTCTTTTATCAGCGCCAGTGTTACCCCTGGGAATGGGAGGGTTCAGGCACCACTATGCAAGGTCCTCCCTGCAGCGCTGCCGGCTGCTGACTGCTGGGTGCTGGCTGTTTGGGGAACGCAGCTCAGCCCAGGGTTTTTCTTGCCCGCAGCCCCCTGACATGGCTGTGGTCTAAGGCCAGGTCTGCTGCTCTCTGTGGGTGGGGAGAACAAGGTGCCAGGGCTGCTGGTGGTGCCCGAGAGCCTTGCAGGCAGTGGCACAGGGCTGTCCAAGGGGCCAAACTGGGAGGAAGGCTCCAGCCACCAGGGCTGACCCACTGGTGCACTTTGGGACACACACACACACCCCACGTCCCGCCCAGAGGTCAGATTAACTCACCCTGAGCATCACCAGAGCATCTCTAATCCCCACAGCTGTTGCCCTGTAGATAAATATGAATAATTCCCCTCCAGAGCAGCAGCTTTCAAGCTACCAGACCAACAGGATTTTTTTTCCGATAATATTGAGGTTTTTTGATTGATCTTAAAAGGTGCAACCACGAGAGCACAAAATGAATCCACGTGTATGGGAGAAGATGGTGCAACTTCACTTTGAGCGAGCCCTGGGAAGCCACCGTGTCTGCACATTGCCAGCAGCACTCAGCTCAGGGCTTTGTACTTGAACTCTCTTGGGAGACAATGCAGTATCTACTAACTCAGTGTTTTCCACCAGAACATTTTTTTGGTTGTGATGAAAAGCTTCCTTCCCACCAAGAAATGAAATATTTCATTTTGAGTCAAGTCTTCGAGATCTGATGCCTGCCATTCTGCAGTATCAAATAAAAAAAAATTCATCCTCCCTCCAGCTGAGCCACAATCATGTCAAGAGAAGGAAAGTCCTGACCCCAGCCAGGGGCTGTCCTCCGTGAGGAGGGTGCAGGCAGGAGGTCCTGAACTGCCTCCCCACGAGCGTGGGCAGGTGTGTGCCACACTGAGCAGTCACCCAGACATATGGATGGAGCAGGGAGAAGCTTTTAGAGTGGCCAGTGGCTGCGGAGGCTCCTGACATCCCGGGAGAGGCTGGGAGTTGAGTTGAGATGCTTGCCTGGGCAGCGTAGCAGGGCACCCAAAGCAGGCTGAAATGTTTTGTAATTTCTCAGTTCACACTTTTTTCTCTTTAATTTTTTATTTAACAAAGGCACCACATGTGCACAGTGACCTGTCCCCATCACTGCTGAGCTTTGCTGAGCAAAGAGCTGCCCAAGCTTCATGACCTGAGACAGCTGTCAGCTCCAGTGAGGCTGCTCAGGCTGAACCTACAAACTGGGGCTTGAGCTTCACGGGTGGACAGCGTGGCCCAGAGTACGGTGGCATCGGGGACGGATGGGTGTCAGCTCACCAGGACATTTAGAAGAGGGTATAAGTGCATTTGTACACTGTCACTTTGCAGAAAATCTGTGGGTCATGTTCCTTGATTTCTGAAGTCACCCTGCAGGCCTGCCCTTGTCTTTTACACAGCCAAGTGTAATTTGTGGTTTCTTATTGCTAGTATGGGCCCACAGCATATAAGCAGCAAAAGTCCCATTAGCATTTTCCCGCAAGAGTCTCCTCGGAGCCAGGACTGTGGTGTTATCTGCATCGGAGCAGCAGCAGTCCCTGAGCCAGAGCCCTGAGGTTCCCTTTGATCAGGGCTGTGGTCCTGCACCACGAGTGCCCGCGCCCAGCACGGCACCGCTGCGCCGGAGAGCCCTGGCTTGGGCAGCCAGGCACGGTTCCATCCCCGAGCACTTCAGAGGACTCAAAGCAAATATTGCCAGAGTTTCACATTCCTGACTGACTTTATGTCAGTGTACATCAACATCGAAAATTGGACGAGCCCTCAGGAGGAAGCAAGATGGTTGTTGTGTAGGCCTAATGAACTGCAATAGGCAGAAATACGTAAATCATTCCTGGCCAAGGAGTAAATCAAATGCAAGTGGCTGAGATGACACTGGAGCCTGAATTTCGATATGCTGAGGGCCAGATCCATCCAACAAGAGTACCAACACTGTGTTTCCTGACAAACTGCTTTTCCCAGCACCCGAGTTAAATGCTTTGAAACACTGAGTGAGCTACGTTTTCTGCTGCACCCCTGAGACCACTGCTCTGGGACAGCCACCCCCTGTGAAAGTCTCTGACTTGGCCATCACCTACGTGGAGGTGAACAATCATGTCTGCCCGGAATGTGGACAGTCCACTGTGCTGTGCAGGGATTCTGCATGGGCTTTAAGCCTCACTGAGCTTCCTCTATTCAGTCTTTAACTAATGGGAAGTAATTTGAGCACTGGTGTAACTCCCAGGTCCAGCAGAACTGCTGACACAGACAGGACTGGATTTGCCCTGACCCTCATTAGCAGGAATAAGGACAGATTGTCACAGTTGCCATCACAAGTCCCCACCTGGCCCTGCCACTCCAACCCAAAGGTTTTCATCTTGTATAAATAATAAATGCAAAAAACAGCCTCACATTTTCCTCTTGAAGACTAAACGAAGCTGTGTTCAAATGAATTAAAGCTACTTGCTCTCTTTTGGTGATGAACTTGAGGCTGACGAAAGTGAACTATTTTTAGTGCTAGCTGGAGGCACAAGTGAATGGCTGGCAAAGCATGGAGTGCAGTTCCCTGCCCTGCCAGTGCATCCAGCCAGGACCTGCACCAGACAGGCACAAAGGATGCCAAGAGCCCCAATGCCATACTCCACCTTGCCCCCTTTTACTTAGAGTGTGCTCTGCAATGCCTGTTTCACACAGAGAGGCTGCTCCCAGCTCAGACCCCCACTGGGTAGGTGAGTGCCTGCCTTTCTTTGCCAGTGTCAGGGGTGACATTGCTGTTCAGCATTGGGGTGCTGCCATGTGAGCCCCGTGGTTTTGCTCCTGGAGGAATATTGCTTTTCTGCCTTGGAGCAGCTCAGTGGAAAATGCCCCTGGTGCAGCTGGTCTGTGCTGTGAGGCAGCACTTTGGCAGCACTGCCACGGACTGGAGAAGGAGGAGGAATCATTTACCTTTAGTTCAGGGTCATCCTCAGCAGCATGAGCATCTAAATTGGCTTCTGCTGCACGTACTGCACCTCGCACCATGGGGCAGGGATGGATGTTGGTACTGGATCAGCTGCTATTTCCTCCAAGGGCTCTGAGGGCTGCTGCGGATTTCAGATTTACTTATTGTAATGTGTCCTTTACTGTGGTCATTTGTCTTGTTCTTTAAAGGCTATGATCTGACATTTGGTCTTTACTGGATTCCACATTGCTTGTGAGCGTAAAGGTCCTGTCTGCTTAAATAAAGTTTTATCCAAGATGCTATTTACAAGTTTCTCCAAAATGTCAATATTTGCTTTTCCTGCAAGCTGGCAGGGTGCATCACAGTTACTGCTGGATAGCACTGCAAACTGCAGGTGCTCAGTGTCCAGGTGGTGTTTCTGAGCCCCCAGAGAGTGCTTCTGGGGGCTTGTGCCCTGGGGAGCTTCCCCCTGTACATCCAGCTGTGGCTTCTCCAGTAAGGGTCTGGCTCCCTTATTTCTAAGTTCTACTAGTAATTATTCATTGGGCATTTTATACACAAATATTCTCTCTTAAAATGTTTTCTTCTGTTCCTTGTCATATTTCTTTGTATTGCATGCATGGAGCTTTTCTGCCTGGGATATGTACTTGAAACAGAATGGGCAAGTCTTTATGGCCTTGGTAGAGTCAGCTGCTCATTTGGCTGTTGTAAAAACAAATGAGGAGTTTGAATCTGCAAGGCAGGAAGATCCTGTCTTGCGTTTGCAAGCACAGAAGGAACAGGACCCTGTTGGAAGTGGTGGCCCCGATGGCCAGAGGGAGCTGCAAGGGTGAAGCTGGGTCCCTGCCTGCAGCACTGCAGATCCAGGCCAGCACAGGCAGGCTTATCCTGCCAAATGGCACAGTTGGAACATTGCTCCATGGGCTGCAGCCGTGCCCATTCTCCTGATGTAACTTCGCCCTGCAAGCACTGTGCCAGGAGGGGAGAGATCTCCATGGCTTTGAAAACTGCTTTCCGTATCAGGTATGCAGACGAAACTCCAGCAGTCTGTGTGCCAGATGCCCGGAGACCTGAGGCTGCTTTGGCTCCAGAGGCAGCAGGCCTGCGGGGGAGCTGCAGCAGACATCCCCCTGCCGGCAGTGACCCCTGCACGCACGTCGGTCCCCGCGGCGCTGCCGTGTGCTGCGGCACTGTGGAAACACCCAAACCCCGCAGGCAGGGTGGGGACAGGAGCCTGTGGGCGCCATCCTCAGCACGGCACCCAGTACCAGACACGCTCCCGGCCCTGCTGCCCAGGGGCTGCTCTGCACCAGCGCCAAGGAAGGCACTGCACCAAACTGCGCTTACTTCCCCACAGCAGAGTGTTTGTCCAGGTCATTAGCCCAGGAGCAATAGTGCTTTTCTGTTGCACCAGAATTCCCTTTCACTCCTGTCTGAGGAAGTGGGTAGATAAATGTTGTTTGCTCTGCTTTAAGAAACACTGTGAGGGGTGGTAAGAACCAGACAGCAACCCAAGAAACACAGCAAGTTCTTTCCAATAAATAGTGGCCTGCACTAGACCTCTGCTTTGTGTGATGAATCAGTGTCCTTCCTAGAGATCTTATAAAACAAGATTTCCTTAATTCCATGGTATTCAGGATACAGAGCTAAACTCGCAGGACTTAATCTATTTAAATTGCCCTGTGATATATATTCAAGAAAACAGAGGTACACTCATAAGAGTTAATCCGTTTTAAATTGATTTTGCCTCTCAGCCTTTGTGAAGTATCTGTACAGGAGAGCCCGGAGGCTTCCGGCATTTCTCAGTTAGGAAAGAGACCAGTCAAGTTAACCATGCACAGAGCAGACCTCAGCTTGCTTTATTGCAGACACGCTGTATCCAGTATTTCAACTGGTACCCAGGAACCAAACTGTTGGAAAGGAGTTGGGAAAAACTACCAGACTTATTTCTTGCAGAGAAGATCAAAATAACACCTGAGACCTGCTGCAAAGACAAGCGAGTGGAAAAGTCCCAAGGAATTGAGTATGCTTAAGCTCAGCTCTCATGTGGAGGCAAATAGATGGCTTTGAATTCGTTCCTTTTGCCAGTCCCTGAATGGAGGCATAGAATCACGGAATGGTTTGAGTTGGAAGGGACCTTAGAGATCAGCTAGTTCCCCTCTGCCTGCCATGGGCACCTTCCACAAGACCAGTTTGCTTTGCTCTAAGCCCCATCCAACCTGACCTTGAACACTTCCGGGGATGAGGCAGGATTCAATTTCCCGAAAGGATGGCTTAAGTTATTGGATACAGTGGCAGGACGTGGTGTCTTTCCCTTTGGAGTATCAAACCCGTGTTGATTCAGGGGAAGTAGTGGCCCCAAAGCCTCCGGCGGGGTTTCTTACCGGGTCTCCACTGTGCAGCTCAGTCGAGGGGGGACTGGCCAGGCACTGTGGAGTCCCCCGCAGCCGCTGCGCATCACTTGAGGGCACTGCAGACGCCCCGGGCCAGCGCGGACTGCGTGGAGCCCCTCACTGCCCGGTGACAGCGGCCCGGGGCGCGGACACTGCCCGGTGACGGCGGCCCAGGGTCCGGACACTGCCCGGTGAAAGGGGCACGGAGTGCGGACACTGCCGGCGACAGCGGCACGGAGTGCGGACACTGCCCGGTGACAGCGGCCCGGAGTCCGGACACTGCCCGGTGAAAGTGGCACGG
>WBMZ01002924.1:21137-32975 GCA_013400975.1 Atrichornis clamosus
GCCAGCGGCCTGCGGACACTGCCGGTGCCAGCGGCCCGTCGCCCGTCGCTGCCGGCTGCGCACGGCGGGGCCCCAGCGCCACCCTCTGGGGACGCGGCCGGAGCCGCGCGGTCCCGGCTGCCCTCCCGCCGTCGCTTCCTCCCGCCAGAAGGGCCTTTGCTTCTCTCTTCAGCCCTCCAGCTCTGTTTCGGGGTTCAGCCCGTGCGGAGCATCAAGGGCCAGGGATGTGCCGCGCCGCTGGGCGAGGGGGCTCCGTGAGGGATGGGGCTCCGGCTTGCCGGCAGCGCTGGGGATTGAGCCACTGCAGCACCTTTGTGCTCCCTTTTGAGCTGTGCAATGAGGATATTTATCGGTCATTGCAGAGCCAGCTATGAAAAAAAAGGTATATTTAAAAGATTCTTAAGTCTCTTGCTCTAGGTAAAGAATCTCAACCTTTGGCTTGATCTTTTCACATAAAATGGTTTTGGGGTTTTTTTTGTTTGTTTCCTGATCAGCTCCAGCTCAAGGGAATCACCTCCAGGAGAAAGGACAGTGCTGCAGAGGAAACCTTGAAGGAGAAGTGAGACATTCTGTAGCACAGGCCTCTCCAAGTGCTGCTTCTACAAATAGATATTCTGACAACAAAGTACCGTGTAAGTTTAGTAACATGTTGCGGATGTGAGTACTTTATATCTGCTTATAAAGGACTCCTCTTGTTATTTATTGTCCCCTTCAGGATTAGCTGAGGAAGGAAATCGGAAATTGTACTCGCTGGCATATCACGAAGCTGGCTGAGAGTCTGAGGAGGAAATGAAGCAGAGGCCAGCTGAGAACAGCACCTTGTAGCCGAACTCCGCAGGGTGGCTTTGGCTCATGTGAGGAGTGAGGCAGCTTTGACTCAGCATTCATCGGGTGAAAGTTTAAAATCAAATCAGCACAGCAGGGAGCTTTTTTGCTGCTTCCTTCCATAACCTCCAGCTCCTGCCCAGACACAAGCTTGGATGGAGGATCCCACTGCAGAGCTAAAGACGGTGACAGGCTCCCAGTTGCCTCAGACTGACAGTGACAAATGTGCCATGTTCTCCCCAAAAGTCAGCAGTGATGTGTCCGGCCTCACTCCTGTGAAGGTCACTGGTGTTCTCATGCTGGGACACACAGAAGGGAGGGTCAAGCACACTGCCTTCCTGCTGAAGAGGGCCTTTCCCTGCTGTACTAAATATAGAAGCAGACATAAGTAGCCCTCTTGTTGTTCCTGGGGTCCTCCTGGGGCACAGAATATTCTGGAGGAGACTGTTCCTTAGCCTCCACTCCTGAGTGCTTCCCTCCCACTGCTGGAGGAGCCAAATCCAGCTCAGTGGAGAGGGCTGGCCTTGACCTCCTCTCTGCTGCCTCCGAGCACTCACCTGAGCGGGGTGGCCTCTGGGCTGGCTCCGTGCACAGGACTCAATGTGGGATATTTGAGTGGGATTCCTTTCCCCATACCCAATGAACACTTGCCAGAACTCTGACCCTGCAGTGCAGTACACCCGTTGGCGGGGCAGTGATTGCTGTGGGTGTGAGCTCCTAAACCACGTACAGCAAGAAATAGAGAGGTGATTACACAGCTTCAGCTGCTTTGCTGCGAGCCTTGGACAGTCCCACCAAATTAAGCACCATGGGATATCTGGGATGAACACATCAGATCCACACAGGGTTCAGGCATCCTCCCCGGGATGCACCCTCAGCTCTAAGTCATCGGAGCCCAGGGCTGTAGCAGGAGCTGCTTCCTTACAGGAAAACCCTGGATCTAAAATAAGTTACATTTCCTTCACTGTTTCTTGGCTTGAGCCTCTAGAAGTTCAAACTTTCTGTTTTCCTGGTGTTAGTCATGCACACATATTGGGATCCTAACCTGTAATTCTGGCTTTGCTGCTGCTATAAAACATTCACACTGGGTTCTTCTAAACCAGGAGCAGAAACCTTTAATTTCAGTCCACTAGAGGAGTTTAATCTAGGACTATGACACTTCAATTACTTAGTAATACATATTTAACACACCCAAAATTAAACCAAGAGAAGGAAAAATGTTGTATATAAGCAACTACAAGGATTTTATTTAAAGCCAGTAAAAGCTGTAAATTTAGCACAAAGATCTAAACAAAGACCTTATAGTAATCCCTTCTGCCTGTCCCATAATTTAGGGACTTCAAAATGTAATGTCTGAGATTTTCATTTATCCTTAGTTTGGCTGATAAGGGACAGAAAAGTCTAAAATATTGAAAATTTCCCCAAGATGGGAAAACCATTTCTGCAGGAGGCTGGTCCTGCTCTGGAGCACACAGATGTCCCTAATCCACCGGGGTTCAGTGTGGCGATACAGGAAATCCCTCAAGTTGGTTCCCATTGCTGCCAAGGGCCAGATGTGCCGGTTCTCAGCCTAGCCTTCCATAAAATAATGGGCTAAACAACACACTGGTAGTTCTGTCTCTCACACAAAGAACATGGGCTCACTGCTCCCTCGTTGTCTTTACCTCCTGGTAACTATAAGTCCTCTCCTGGCCTTCAGTGGGGCTGTGAGTTCTCTTGGGAAGGATATTTCTTGTTGCCCCATGCTGGTGCAGATGCTGATCCAGTGAAGTTGCTGGCCTAGGGCTTGGCAGTGCTGTGTTGCAGTACATGAAGCACTCCCTGGCTTGGCTTTGAATAACTGTGTCACTAAGAAATATATTCAATTTTATATTCTTTAACATTACTGCTTTCTGTGTCTCCATAGATGGTTGTTTATTACCCACAGCCAGAGATGGTTTTGCTCCTCAGTGCATAAATCAGGCTCTTTTTAGCACAGCCTCAAGTATTCACAGAGTGGTTTCAGCTGCCCCAGAACCACAGTGTGACTCTACATGGTGAACAGAAAACCAGACTTTCCCAGTAAACTTCTGTATCTACACAGAAGTTATTGGTGGGAATGGGTTGGTTTCATTTCGTTGGTGGTCAGTACTGGGGATATTCATCCTCTGGATTAGCCTCGGAGCAGGGCATTGCAGGGAAAGCAGAGAGGCAGTCCTGGCCCTGGAGAGCCCACAGAATGGGTGCCAGGTGGGCTGAAGTGGAGGACAAGCAGGGCAGAGGTGGTGAATAAAAATGGATAAAGGAAGAAATCCTGCCAGGCTGCAGGGATTTGGAAGCAGGTTGTAGAGGCAGCTGTTCAGGGGGCTGAGGAGCTTCCTGGCTTGGGCTCACTCACGCACACTGGCCCACCACGTGCAGGATGCAGCTGGGTTTCTGCACTTCCTAAATATTTGTGGGATTATTATTATTACATTTTATTCAATGTAGGAAATTAATGGAGGCGAGAATGGAAATGCAGGTGTCAGCAAAGGAGCTGCTTTATTATTTCTAACACAGAGCACCGCAGGGACCTGGAGCTGCTGGATAAGGCACAACAATATCAACGATATATTCTTGGAGCTTCTTTTATAAATGGCTACTGATGTCTCTGTTAGCTTCCACAGCAGATATCAACACCTGTAGCAGGAAAGAGATTTAAACCCACTAATGATGAATTCTCTGTTAGCAGTGGAGACGAAGTCAATTACCATTAGCTTTGCCTAACAATAAAACATAGAGGTTACATAGTGCCCTTTGAAAGCTCAGATGTGACTGTTGTGCTAAACTCCCTGCCACCAAGAGAGGCAGGCTGCTCTCCTGGCTGCCAGAGCACACAATGATGCTAATGCTGTCCTCAGCAGTCTTTAGAGGAAAAGTAAATACTGAACCTCATTAAATATAATAGCACATAATAAGCTGATATTCATTTACTTAATGCTCATGCTATGAATAGCAGATATTGACCGAAATGTGAGAATAGCCTTACCCAGTGTTCTGTCACCTAACATTAATCCTTATCAGCTCTGTGGCTGTGTTTAGAGATCTCCCTTGGGTATGTTTCCTGGACACTATTAAACAAATAAATTGCTTCTGCTGCCTATAATTAAAGAAATATATTCAGCAGCAAAGAGGCACAAATGGAAGTGTGCAGCAGGAAATTGCTGTACCCTGAGTTATCCTTCATATAGACTTCATATAAGACACACACCCTGCTGGCAAGGAAAAAGCAGAAAAAAGAATGAGATTAAACACTGATGAGCTGCAGTGCAGTCTCTGGGGTGCCCTGGGGTTACCACAGGAAATACTTTGCTGATCTAGGAGAGCTCAGTCTCATTTGACCCCAACACCTCTGCTTTGCACTGCTTTTATTCCAGCTTTTACTGCCACCCTACATGGACACCTCTCTGCTACCATCAGGTTTTCTCTGCCCATCTCTGTGCTCTGTCAACACCACTTCTTGCACCAGAGAGTAAAGCTCATCCCCAGGAATGGGGCAGGTCATTCAATGAGTGGGATTTTTTGGTAGATTCTTTCCATAAAAGCTCAGAAGGCCCATTTCAGACTGTTCCACATCTGTCCACCAAGGTTCACAAAGATCCACCATGTGCTCTTTCTGGGCACTGGAGAGAGCAGCAATGAACTATTTAATTTTCTCTGGGACCAAGAATCCATCAAGAGAAAAAGCAGCAGGACAAGTCACTAGGAGTAAATAGTAATTATCATCAAAAGCACAGATATATATATATAAACTGGGGTTAAACTAATACTAAGGTTGAGGCAGAGAACCATGGAAGCAGGAGAATTCAAAGCTGGGGCTGCCATGGCAACCCTGACTCACACCATGGTGGTTGGGCATTGCAGCCTCTCCCTGGGACCTCCCAGCAAGTGCTGATGTTTGCTCTGCATTTTATGGGCATTCTGTGGGACAGGTAATGGAGCTGCTGGAGAAAGCAGCTGGAGTTTGTGGAAGAGGATGCAAGTTTTGAGGGAAGATCTGGAATCCCAGATCTGGAGGGTACAAATACAGGCACGGGTAAATGTGGGCTCACAAGTGAGGTTGCACATGAACTCCTGAGCCCACAGCACCAGCAAGCCATGGGACCATGAAAGCTGGTCAGGAAAGCAAAAGCGATAGTAGTGAAACTTGGAATACTGAAATCCCATCTGTGAACCCTAGATCAGTGCCAGCTCTAGCATGGGTCCTGCCCACAGAGCTGTAACTTCCAGGTCCCGCTCTGCCCAGCAGGCACCTCTGTGTGACAGAACAACTTCACTTTCCTCCAAGTAAAATTTCTTACAGTCATGTAGGTCCATTCATGCAACTGAGTCCCATTTGCAGTTATTCTGCGGAGGAATTGAATCTAAACCAGAGACCAGCAGCTGATAAAATCTCAGTTAAAAACAGTTTGGCCTGCTAGTTGTAGCCCAAGAGAGTCTGGGTTCTCTCTGCGCCACATCAGAGAGGCAGTGCCCAGGCGAGCAGCTACAGGTTATTAAACACAGGCATGATGAGCAGGAGATGGAGAAGATGTTTTCTTAGCTCTGACTGGCTTTGTGTTAATGGTATGTATTATATGTCATATAACGCTGCCTTGTGGTGTTATTATATCTTTAGAAATCTGACTGATTTTTGTGAGGATTTTTAGAATGCAGATGTTTCAGTGTGAATTTTGTCCAATACAGAAAATGCACACAACATAATTCCTCCACTGCAATGTTATTATTTTTTCTATTTCTCCTTCCCTTTCAATATAAGTGTTCTGCAGAATCATGTTAGTAAAAGCTACATATTTGCTTGTCATTCAACATTTACATTAATTTAGGATTTTTTTAAAATCTTCAGAAATAACAAATTACCTTTTAAGATCTGACAAAATTAACTTCAAAGCAAGCTGCTCACAATTGTTCCTTACTAAAACAGCCACTGCACTCTCTTTCAGTGTGCATGCCAGCATGCATTGCTTTGATCATGGCTTTTGGTGAGCTGCAATGAAGAACAAATGTAGATGTTCAGAGAAATGCACAACTCATGGCTCTGCTCTACAGTGATACACCAACTTTGATTCATAAATTAGCAGTGTGCTTTTAGGCATTACAGGCAGAGTATAGAGAAAACAAAAATGTAACAATTGTATATGTATCCACTGAGCATCTTCAGACAAAAATAAAACATGGAAATTTGGAGGACAGAGCATTTGCATTGGCAACGCTGAGACACAACTCATCTGCACATGCAGGAACTGTCAGCATGCCAGGAAGAGCGATTAAAAAGCATGTCTGTGTAGTTAAATTGGTTTGTTTGTGAGAGCAGATGATATAGTGCAAGTCAGAGCAGCAGGAATATTCTTTGAATAGAAAGCCATGAACAGTCTGAGTTTTGTGAGGCCTCCTCAAAAGGCAGACGTGGCTTCCTCAACTGTTTCTTACTCCATTCAGCAGGCACCGAGTCTGCACCTCACCTTTGATTTAGTAGCTGCACTTCATCCTGCCTCACACTTTGGGTAGCTGACCATAAAAATAACAAGGTTACTTCCAACAAAAAAGTTTGATACTCTGCTTCTGGAAGCAGAGAACCCTCCAGGCATTGCCAGTTTTTCTCAGCCCACCCTGGCTCCTCCTTGCCAGGGACCAGTTGTTGCTGTTCAGCTCCAGGTACCATGACCCTGCACGTGTGGGATGGAGGCAGGGATGGAGGCAGGATCCAGACTGGGCACACCCAGAAACAGGGCACCAGCCTCCCAGTGGGTATTAAACCTCTTCTTCCCACCTTTTGAGCCATGAGAAGGAGCCTCACTCTGGATTTTTCTAGGGTGGAACTGGCCTTTGCAGAGAAAAAACAAACCAACTATTTCAGTTGCTTAAAGCACACTGTGCTGAGCACCTCCAGGCATGGGAAGCACATCTCCATAAGGAAGGAGTGCAGGGGCACTTCCTACTAGATCAGTTTGCTCAATGCCCCATCCAACCTGGCCTTGACACTGCCAGGGATCAGACAAACACAGCTTCTCTGGGCAACCTGTTCCAGTGCCTTACCATCCTCACAGTAAAGAATTTCTTCTGCATTTCTAACCTAAATCTCTCCTCTTTCAGTCTCAACCCATTACTCCTTGTCCTATCACTACAGTTCCTGACAAAGAACCTTCAGGACAAAAAAGTCAGAAGACCTTTTCCTCTTATTCACAACAGGAAAAGACTGCTTAGTCCATTCAGGGAAAATATTTTCCACATTTGCTTTTCATAGTTACGTGTGATATTTTCTTTCCTACAGCATGCCTGGTGCTGAGCACTTCCCATGCTCCCAGAAAGGAAAGGCACGTGTTACAGCACCACGTGCTCACTATCAGTCTCATAACCTTCATGGAAACAAACCTGTTTCATAGCTGCTGGTGCAGATAGTCCAGGCACAGGTCTTGCAGTGTGACTTAGTCATCAGCATCTGGCAAATGCCACTGTCTGTTTCCACACCTGCCAAATACAGCCACAGCCAACATTGCCATATCTCTCTTCCCTGCCACACCTTCTTCAGGAAACATTTTGCTTGATATATTTTGTCAGTGTGTTTTCTATTACCTGATTTGGTATTTACAGGGGTTTTATCATTGTTGTTACCTGGATGCCCAGGGAGGGTTCTGTGGGAGCTGGGTACATAGCATTTCCCAGTGCAGGATTTCTACTCCCCCAGCCTGGAGGTGGGTGTTGGACCACATTTCCCCAGTTATCTCTGTATTTGCATTTCTCAGGGAATTTCTTCATCCCCTTGCAGGACAATTTGAGTTTCCTCATAGCATTTTGCTAGCTGGCATCCTCTTTCCTTCAGTTTCCCCTGGTTCCTCTCTTTGCCAACATCCTCCAAAACTGCTCATTCCTCCTCATCCTCCTGTGACCCTCCTGGCACTTCTGCACCATTTTGGGTGCACACTTCACCCTGTGTGACCACCCTTCACAAAAAGTTGCCTGTGCAAGACAGTTGTGAACACACAAAACCTGCCATCAAGCTCTCCCTGGGACAGCTGAGGGGCCGAGGTGACACTGTGTGATGGCTGCAGTGGTGGGTGCCAAGAGAAGCTGCCCGAGTGGCAGTGGTGACTCAAGAGTGGTTTGCAGCACTGGGAAGGAGCAGTTCTCACAAAGAGAATGAGAAATCATGATTTGCATCAAAGGCTTGTCAAACAAGTTGGCAAAGATAGATGCTCCTATATGCTGCTCGAGGTATGCAGCTTTTCCTGTTTTCCTGCTTCTCTCAGACCAGCACAGGCTTGGTGCTCAGGACTTTAACTCACAGGGAATCACCCTCTTTTACCTGACCATTGATGTCATTCACAGCTCCACATAGTTGTCACCTCTGTCCATTTTGGTCTCTCCTACATTCACCAAACTCTGTATCCCAGGGGAGCAAGGTCACACAGAGAAGCACCTCTAGGCCCTGGGATGCCATGCAGGACATGGGTGTAATTCTTGGTTCATCCATATGTTTTGGGTTTCACTTTGACTGTCTTCATCCCATGGAAGACCTGGGACCAGCAGTTCTTCCAGCACTTGTCCTGCTTGCTTCTCCCTGTGCCCAGAGGGCACAAAGGAGATCACCCACTGGCTATGCTGCAGGAGGAAACCAGCTCCAAGCTATCTGTAAAAACACTTTTTGCCGTTATTTTTTTAATGCAATAATAAAAACCAATTTTGCTTTAAAACCTTGTGTCCCTAGGTGACCAGGTGAAACAGAAGACTGATGATGTTTTGCAGAGGCTGCAAATCTACCCTATTATCTGTCTGCAGTGAGTATATTAAGATTTAGTGAGACCAAGACCTATCTGCCAACATCAGCAAATGAGCCAAGAAACAACAGAGAGGAACTCCTGTGCTTTTAGAGCCTCTGAACTGCAAAAGTAGCAGCACACTCACTTAAGAAAACACAACCCTTTATGCTTGAAGTCAGCCTGGCTGTGGCAAAACACCAGGAAACTTCCCCAGGTCAGCGGCGATTTTGGTAAGATGGTCCTGCTGACACCGCAGAGTGCTCAGGACAAGCTGGCACCTGAGCTTTGATTCGTGGGAGTGCTTGGGGGAAGTCCACATCTAAGCCAAAGAAGATAAACCTCTCATCATGTGGTCAGGAGCAGAGAGGGCACGCAGGACTTTTCAGCTGCTGGGCACAGCGCTCAGCCATGGGTACTGGGGAATCACTGGGACCAGTCTGTGCTCACCCACGTGTGAAATGCATAGACCAACTGCTGAGCAGTGCACAGAAGCCAGAAAGCAATTCAAGTAATTCCATTGAGTAGGATTTTATGTTAGCAACTCCTAGCAAATATACTATCTGCTACGCCAAAGAGTCTGCCATTCATAAGGATTTTTACCAAAGAGTCTGCCATTCATAATGATCTCCTCTTCTTCCTCATGTGGGTTTGGTTTTGGGAATACTGAGCCAGGGACAATATTGGATGTAAGTCTGAGGATTTAACAGCTTCTACAGAGCTGGCCATTGCAGTCCCTCCAAGCCAACACATGCCACTTTCATGGCAAGGTGAGATGAGGCCTTGCTAGCACTACTGCCATCCCAGTGCTCATCCCTGCCTGCAGCCTGGGAAAGAGCTGTGCCAGTACTGGGGAGAAAACAGCCAGGTCGGGTCACTTGTAAACACTAATTATGACCTTTATCTTCTATCTCAGGAAACTTTGTCCCTGTTACACCCAATTGTCCTCTTGCTGATCTTTACAAGCAGCAGAGATAACAGCAGTCAGTCAGCCTGGCAGTGCTGCACAGCCCCAGCAACACCTTGCAGAGGCAGGAGCCAGCATAACTCTGCCCGCAACAACTCCTTATTCTGGCTCTGTCTTGGCCAGTGGGTTTCCTGATGCTTAGATAACACCTTGGCAGCCACTATTATGTTTGTCTCCATGGACAAATCAGGCTGGGCTGTGTCACTGTGGAGCTGTAGTTATAATCCTCCTGATTTACAGGCTCTAAAAGACCCTGAGAAGCCACTCTGATGCAAAAAACAATTGGGTTTGGAGAGGAAAAGTCAAGATCACTGCAGTTAAGCTGAATTTTAATGATCATGTAAGATAAGACCTGACTAAATACCCAAACTGGGCTTTTCTTTGAACATTCCTTGATTCTGCAACTATGTAATTTCCTCTGTCTAATAAAACATGAAGTTGTGCAGCTGCTGTGAGTTAGTGACAAACTGATAAACAATTCAAGATGCTTTTCAATAGCATTTTCCTCCAATTTCCAGAGCCATCTGCCTTCCCAGCTAAGGTTACATCATTACTGACTTTAATAATTTAGAGACCATCCTACTTACTCTGATGCAGTCATTGTGTTTGGCTGTCAGTTAGAGCAGGAACGGTGAGCAATTAATAATAAGTCAGAAATTTTCTGTACTAATTATTTACCCAAATTCTTCTACATTGAGGGCTTAAGGTATATGCTAGGCTCATTCTTCCTTATTTTTAAAAATAATCAGAGAATTACTCATGCATTTCCAATTCATCTCCTTCCTGTTGACCCAGCACTTCTTCTGCTTTGGCTGAGAAGCATTATGACTTTTTAAGGGAACAGGAGGATGTGGCCTCATGTCACCTGCATGTGCAAGGACAGGTGTGTGTACCTGCCTGCATGTTGACCACTTGCCTACAGTATCTGTCTCAAACACATTAAGCTTTTGCTCAT
This sequence comes from Atrichornis clamosus, assembly GCA_013400975.1. Classification (NCBI taxonomy): domain Eukaryota; kingdom Metazoa; phylum Chordata; class Aves; order Passeriformes; family Menuridae; genus Atrichornis; species Atrichornis clamosus. Next base: position 31,657 of record WBMZ01002924.1, read on the forward strand.
TTTACAAAAATAAGAAAGTAGACAGAGAACTCCAGTTTGTGTCACTGCTTTGGGAAGCTCTGTGCTTGTCAGAAGTCAGAAAAGACTCAGAAAAAGAGCTGTAACTGAGCTAAGGGTGCCAAAGGGCAAGGGGAACAGGTCAGTGCAGAGAATGTAGAGGGAAGCTTAAATTTATGCTCAGCCTGCCACCATCACACGTATTGATGAAGGATTAAGTGCTTTGGCTCAGGAACAGGCACATATTGCTGAGCAAATATTAAAAGCAATGCAGGTTTCAAAGGGAAGCCTCTTTCCTCTGCAAGCTACTGTAGATTACTCGGAATTAGATGGGAGATGAAACCTGACTGGAAGGTGGGATGAAAATAGAATAGAAGGACAATATGAGGAAAAACAAATAAGGAACCATATGATTTAACTCCTGCTGCTGGTTTCAAGCATTTGTTACAGAAGTTAATGAGAAAAACTAGTTTTAAAAGTTCTTATCATTTTGTCTAGTAAACTGTCTTAATACTCTATCACCTGATTCTATCATAGAATCACAGAATTCCTTTGGTTGGAAAAGACCTCTGATATCATCAAGTCCAACATATGGCCCAGCACCACCTTGTCTACCAGACACTGAGTGCCATGTTCAATCTTCCCTTAAACACCTCCAGGGACGGTGACTCCACCGCCCCCATGGGCAGCTCGTTCCAATGCCTAATCACCCTTTCTGTGAAGGAATTCTTCCTAATGTCCAACCTAAACCTCCTCTGGCACAGCTAAGACTTTGTCCCCTTGTCATGTCACCGGTTCTCTGGGAGAAGAACCCAACACTCACCTGGCTACAGCCTCCTTTCAGGGCTTGTCCCTGCTGTGAGACACGGCCAGAACTCTGCATGAATCGAGACAAGTGGATATACAGTGGGGAAAAAGAAAGGAGAGAGCCTGGTGTGTCCCTACCCGGCCATCGAGGGAATCCAGAACAAAAGTTTCTTCACAGAAGGGGTGATTAGACATTGGGACGGGCTACCCAGGGAGGTGGTGGAGTCACCGTCCCTGGAGGTGTTTAAGTAAAGACTAGACGTGGCACTCAGTGTCATGGTCTGGTTGGCAAGGTGGTGTTCGGTCACAGGTTGGACTCGATGATCTCAGAGGTCTTTTCCAACCTATTTGATTCCGTTATCCCGTGATCTTGCAATCCCGTGGTTCCGTGAAAGGCCGAGGGGCGACCGCTCCCTCATCTGTTGCACGGCGGCCGCCAGGCGGCGCTGCAGCCCGGGGGGGGAAGCCCCTCCAGCCCCGCCCCTCCCGCAGTTCCGCCCGGGCGGGGGCGGGGC
>WBMZ01002930.1:0-41836 GCA_013400975.1 Atrichornis clamosus
CGGGTGCCCGCCCGTGCCGCAGCGGGGCTGAGCCAGGGCTGGGGCCCGGGGGAGCCGCGGGATCAGGCGGCGCCCCAGGCCCGGGTGGGCCTGTCCCGGCGGAGCGGGAGCCCCGGGCCCCGTGAAGGTCACCTTCATGGGGCCGCTCCACCGCGCGGCCGCGGGGGGGCCCGGGCCGGGAGCACCCGTGCCCGGCCTGCGGTAAGTGACCCCGTTCCCGTGGGCCGCGGGGCCGTTCCCGGGAGCGGGTGGGCTGTGGCGGGCGCTCCCGGTACGGGCGTGCGGGAGCGGAGTTCGTTCCGGGCACCGCGTGGTGCTGCCCACGCCCGGACATGGGTGTCCCGGCGGTGGTGGGTACCAGAGGACTGGGTTCTCCTCGGAGTTCGGGCGGCGGGAGTGACTTACATGTTAGAAAATATTCAGAAGCAAGAGCTTTCCTTGAAAGGACAGAGGCTTTTTCGAGATCTCAGCTGGAAACTGCAGTCTTTAACTTGCTATTTACTGGCTGTTCTTGCCTTATGTCAGAGCCTGAGTGGCTTGGGCCAGGGACGAGGTGCAGCTCCATGTCCTGACCATTCTCAGTGCCAGTTCCCGGGCTGGCACAGACCCTGCGATGCTCCCACCTGCTCTGGGTTTGCTCAGTTTGGTGCACTGTACTTCAAGAACTTAGAAATCTGAGCATCCATCTCTGGCTCATCTTTTTCCTCTGATCTCTAACGTACAAGCAAAAAGGGGTAGAAGCAGCATGGCTTGTGGCTGGCCTTCATTCTGAGGCACGTGAATTCCCTGAGTGACCCACCCGTTGCTTCCATCCCCCTCTGATTTTATGGTGTCGAAGCGGATTTTTGAAGTTTGTCACCTAAAGCAAAGTTCACTGGCATTTGCTAGTGGAGCAGGTTGGATGCAGTTCAGGAGTGAGGAGCTCAGTCCTGAGAGCCTCCCGCTCTCGTCCACGGGCTGGATTTTGAAGCAGGCATCATGCCTGCAGGGCCAACAACTGGGTTAAAAAGTTACACGGTGTAATCCCTGCCTCTCTGGCCACAATTGTTTGCTGAGGGAGGATGGAAGGTGAAAATAACCTCCTCCGTGTGTTTCAGCACTGCAGGATTGCTCAGGCACCTCCTGGGTCTGGGGAGGAGCAGGGGGAGGCCTTGTCGGGGAGCGGGGGGCTGATCCGCGGGAGCCCCGCTCCGGTGCTGCCGCCGCTGCGCGTGGCCTGCAGAGCACCCGTGTGCCACCGGCTGTGTCTGAAGGAGCTGTCGGTATCCGGAGCCGTGGGCAGGCTGTGAGGGGGCTCCTGGCTGTGGGAACCAACCCCCAACTGTGCCTGCCAGCACCCAGGCTTGGGCATCGGGCTCTGTGCCAGGCGAGAGGGCTGATGGCTGCTGCTCTCTACCCCCTAGAACAGCCTGGAAACTGTTGAGACCACTCTGTCCTGAATGCAGAAACACACCAAAGCATGGACAATTGGGATTCCTGTAATGCTTTCTGATGGGGGCAGTTTTGGGTTAAGTTACCTTTCTTGTGAGCTAGTGGGAGATCAGAGACAGCCCTTGTCTGCAGTGTTTCTTGGATTAATTTTGTTCCTGCAGTCTTCACTGCCTTAGAACAAGTTTAGCAGTGCTTCTAGCTACCATATAATGCCTTTCAACCTTGCCTTGCCCTGATTTGCTTTTTTTCCAGCTCAGTCCCTCTGTCCCTGAGCTTGCTGGCCACCCCTGCCTTCAGCCACATCTTCTGTTAGAGCAGCGGAGAATGCAGGTGTTAATGGAAAACTGCTGTGGAGGCAAGTGTAGCTGTGCGTTAGCAACAAGGTCAGAAGGCTGATTCTTAATCTTGGGATCTGCTATCGCTGTCTGTTGCCCGACCTTGGAGGTTCGCTGGTGTTTTGGAAAAGGCTGAATTGCTGGCAGTCGGGGGTTTTCTAATATGCAGCTTTAACAGGCTTTGAGGGGGAGAGTCAGAGGAAAGTTGTGCAAGAGAAATCTGATCACTAGTACAAGGTTAAGAAGAGGAAAGGAGTGTGATAACAGAGCATCTGTGTGACAAGATGAGGGTTGGGGACCTGAGGGGCTCATGCTTGGGGCAGTTCTATCAGTGGGATAAGAGCTGAGCTCCAGCTGGAAGCTCGCTGCTCTGCTTGAACAGCCTTGCTCCTGGGTTTCCCAGCTGAGACATGGAAGTAGGTCAGAAACATGCACTGAGATAAATCCACCTGCAGACACAGAACTGCCTCGTGCACAGTAAAACCAGCACCGTGTTGCAGAGTCCTGTGTTTACCTTCATTGTCTGTACATGACTAAACTTGGCAGCACACCCCTCTCCTGGCGCAGCTTCCCAGCACTTGCTTTACGTTCCTGCATCGTGCTCCGTTGGTTGTGCTGGAAAGTTGTTATTTCTAGACCCTTTACAGGTCTGAAATTCATGCGTTTTTTAATTTCCATGTGAGAAGCAAAGGCAGTGCTATGGGCAGTGCTTGGACAGTGTGCCAAAGATGAAAACCAACGTGTGGTTCCTCCTGTGGTGGCGGTGGCTGTCACTTTTGGCAGCAGATCACGTTTTTGCCATAGTAGCAAGGCTGTCTCAGGTTCTCACCTCCTGCAAGTGCATGGTCGATGCAGCAGACCTCGCACGTGCCCCTTTGCCAGTGGAGTTTCCTGTTGCTTTCCACCTTTCTAAGGATATTGAGTCTGGGACAGACAGTTATTTCCTGTTTTTCTGACAGGTTGGCAAAGAGGCACTTACACAGGGGACAAACCTTCCCTCTTTGGGTGGGAAAACAGATCTACACTTGCAGAAGTGCATGGTCTTTTCTCCAGCTGAAGAAATAATTGCTGTGGTGCTCAGCAGCCACTGGACCAGTTTCAAGGGAAGAAAAAGGCTGGGGTCACTCGATGTCTGCAGCAGAGGGTTCCTGTGGGATGGGCAGGTTTCTCAGGCTGCCACTCACAGCACACTCCTGCAGAGCTGTGGGGAGCAGCTGCCCAGTCCTGCCCCAGAGCTGTGTGTGGCCTGAGTGGGCATGGGGCAGCCGTGGGGGGGTGGCCTGGTGGGAGGCCATGGACGAACGGACACAGCTGCACCGCGGGGCACAGGAGGCAGCCGGAGCTGCTGAGCACATCGCAGCTGTCAGATCTCCCCTGCAAACCCTACCCAGAGACCAACAGGCTAGTTCCCTGCCTTGGGCTCTTGCTGTCCCAGTAGCTTTCTGAAAGTAAGGTGTGTACAAGAGTAAGGCACAGAGACTTGGAGAATGATGGGCTGGTTCTTGGTTTCTGTCTGAAATGTGATTCCTTCCTTCGGCTCTCTTGAAATCTGAGAAACGTGCTCTCCCTGACACCGTTAATGTTTCTGTTGGTGCTGATCTTTGCACTTTGCATTAGTCCTGCTCTTTGCTCCTGATTTCTATGGTGTTTGAGTTGCATGTTATTGTAGCAGGGTCGCCCAGGCAGCCAGTTTCAGGGCTAGGTTCCCAAAGTTTTGACCAGACAGAAAGTTTACAAACGGGCTTAAATGTAGCTCCTAGATGTGGAGAGCACAGGGTGAGTAACTCAGGGTGCTAGATGCAAAGCACGAGGCATTTCAGCACTTGTAAGTGCACGCTTGAGCCAGCAGCTCTGAGACTCTGTAGATGTCCTGGGACTTGGCCCTGCTGAGAGCACTGCAGGCTGCAGCTCCATCATGCTCTACTCTCTCTGCAAGTCGGTCCCAGTGGTGTGAAGGTGCTGAGAAATAAATGCAGAGCTTGTTCCTCTGTCCACAGATGGCTTAGAACCAATTTGAGTTTAATGATGGCAGTAGAGCAGCTCTAACGTTTCATTGCGGGTCCTTATTAAAAGAAGTCCTTGTAGCTAAAGTGCTGGAAGTTCCTGGGAAGCTGTGGTTTCTGCGGGGGAGGCAGAGGAAAGCACCTCCACGTGTCTCCCACTTCCCCTGAGAGGATGTCCTGCAGAAACATTTCCATTAGGGCCATCTCTGGAGTTAATGCCTGTTCATTTAGTCAATTTATTTGGATTCATTAAAGTGTTGATTTTGTTTCATTTATTATTCAGCTAAAATTTCATTTGCATTTGCTGTACTGACACCAGCCCTCACATGCTAAAGCTAACATATACCACACTGCTCTGACCTCACTTGGCCTGGAGTCGAAGAAATGCGGCTTAGCTTCATGAGACTGACCAGGTACTTCTCTAGGAGATTTCTCCTCTTCCCAGAGGTCTCTTGATAAGGAGGAAGAGTTGAAACTGTCAGTACATCTAAACTCCTTCAAAAATCATAAGAAAAACATGAGTTAGGAATGCTGATGTGATCTGAAAGTTGGTGCTGTCTCACAGGGCTGAGGGGTACCCAGTCTTGGGGCTCCAGGGTTCCAAGGCCTGTCAGGTTCAGTGCTGAAGGAGCAGCCATGGGAGTCCTGAGGGCTTCTTGCTTACTAGGGCAGGAGCTCAAACAAGTTGAAGTGGGAGAGACTTCTCTTCCAATTCCTTTTCCCTTTTAAAGGACAGCAGAAGCTGGCTGGGTTTCTGTGGAGAGCTGCTGATGTGTTTTTCAGTTTGTCCTGGAAGGTGGCTGGCAGGCACAGATGCTCCAGGGGCTACTCCTGGCCTTCCAGGGCCACTGTTGCAGAGGGGATTGCCCTGTCTCTGCGTGTGTTGTGTTGGCCTTGAGCAGGGACCACGTGAGCTGCGTGGTCCTGACTGTTCTAGTTCTGACGTTTTTGTGCTAGGGATGTGGCATGTATTTTTCTTCTGCTTGGTGCAGAATTGTGTCCCTCGCCATCCATGAAGCCGTGCTGAGTGCTCGCGAAAGCTTTCCCAGGCAGGTCCAAGGCTGGTCGGTTTAGACTGCAGCTCTTGCATGTCACATCACATATTTGAAAGATCTGGCTCTTCGTGTGTGTCCCAGGAAACAGGGACCACCAAAGGGCCCCATGTGGCTGAGTGTGGAGCAGTGTGCCTGCCAGCGTGGGATGCACACAGGTGTGCAGAAGGGCCATGATGCCTGGCTGGTGCCACTGTTGAAGCGTGAGGAGCCAGTGGCTGTGGTGTGGCCTCACTGAAGGTGTGCAGTGGCTGCAGCCTCCCCCAGGCACCTGGTGTTTGGAGAAAGCTCCAGCTCCATAATCCCTGCTTCAGTTGCCGTGATTTTCTTAAAGTAGCATGGAGAGAGGAGAAGTGTTAGGGGGTTGTGTGTGTGGTTTTGTGGCTTGTTTGTGTTTGATATGGCAGAGCAGCATGAGAGAAAAGAAAATTCACCTAGAAACTACTTACTGGTTCACTGCCTGACTGCTTTGTGCTCGCCTGCTTAGTATGGATGGCTGTGCCGGGCCTGGGCATGCCATAGTAACTGCCCTCGCCTTGTAATTCAATGCATCTCACTTGCTCAGGTTTGGCACAGCACTCGTCCCAGGCTGCTCTGGTGTGGCACTCGGGCTATTTATAACCACCCGACCAGGCCGGCATCCCCCTGCGAGTGCCTGGGAACCTGTCAGAGCCCGGCCGTGCTGCGCCGGGAGAGGAGAGGAGAGCTGTGGCTGTGGGAGCTGCTCCGGGCCTGGCGGGTGTCATGGCAGCGTGAGTGTGGCTGATGGGGAGAGGGGCAGAGGCACGCGGTGGATGAAGGTCCCTGGGCAGCACTTCGGGGGAACTGCTGCAAGCCAGCGTCCGACTTTGGCGAGCACACGGAACGTGGGATCCTGCGCGGAGTCAGCTGCTGGTCCTCTGTGTCCTGCCACCCTGGGACCAAGTAGGAACTCTCTTTGGAGAAGGCGGCTGACTGTGAGAAGGCAGCAGAGGGCACGGGCTGTGCGTGGGAGTGTGCCTTGTGGGGAGTTCAGTGTATGTGTGAAACACAGCTGACTGTTCTGAGCCGGTGCTGCGTGAGCCAGGCTGCTGGTGATCATGGGAAACAGCCTTTTTGCAAACTGCTGCAGGCAAGTCACGGATCTCCTCTTCCAGCCACGCAGCTCTGGCTCACCCGACGAGAGGTCACCCCTCTTGCCCAAGTCTCCCACAAGCTGTGCTGTCTTCCCGGAGGTGCCCGAAGCTGCCCAGTGTACTGGGCTGTATCCAGACATCATCCCCAGCGAGGTGGTGACTGGAAGCCTGCAGAAGGGCACCGAATACATCCAAGACCTATCCAAGACCAAGGATGAAGAAGGAATGGTGACAGTTTGTGATAAGAGCAGTTTGAGACCTGGCGTTGGCACGGCTGGCCTGCTCCGGCGGACAGAGGCATCCCATGCAGTGACTGTCCTTCCAGCCGACCTTGGGGACAGGCCGGCAGGGCTGGTGGATCATGCTCAGTCGCTTGAGGCCTGCCAGAGCTGTGTGAAACTTGAGGACAGCGGCTTAGCCCACAGATCCTGCCGCCGGGAAGAGCACGTGGCAGCTGCTGACGGCGATGAGGGCCTTGGAGCACATTCTCCCAGCCAGGGCCACAGCGAGGGGCGAGCAACCGTGCGTTTAGACACCACCTTAGCAGGTCTGGACAGTGTGCTGAAGTGCAGAGGTCCTGCTCCCTCCCCAGGGAGCCCTGCAACGCCATCCTCTGTTCTGCCAGCAAGCGCAGGGAAAACCCTGCTGGCCCAAAGTGCAGTTGTGCTGCCTGTCCCCCCTGGCAAGGTGTCACCTAAGGCCTGGGACACAAGTGCTGGTTTTGTAGTGACAGAGCCCACTGCCTGCCCCAGTGGAAGGTCAAGCTGTGATCCTGCCTCCCAGGCACAGGTTCTGTCCTCAAAGCAGCAGCAGCACAAGAGGAAGAGGAAGAAAAAGAAGCTCTCTCTACCAGGTGCTCAGATCTGTCCCAGGGGCTCCGTCCTGCTGTGTGAAGCCGAAACACCATATACCCTGATGGGGGTGGGTGGCTGTGTGTGCCCGTGGGATGGGGCAGCACAAAGGAGAGGGGAGGGGGGCAGAGGTCACCTTTTAACTTCATGGCAGAAAGAGAAGGAGGAAGGTGGTGAGATATCCCACCTGGGTGTGCACCACAGAGGGACCTGTCTGTGCCTTGTCCATGTCAGCAAAGCAAACTAAAGGGTGTTTTGCTTATCTTTTTCTCAATTCATAAGGCAAATCCTTCTTTTGTTTGTGACTGCAAACGTGGTCCTTGTAAAGGACGGGAGCAGATCTGCCCGGCCCAGCCTGCAGCAGCGCAGGTGGGAGTGTGGAGCCGCGAGGGACCAGCACAGGGAGCCATCGGTTTCCTTGAGCCACATGCAGGTCAAGGACAGACCTGACCTGCAGGGGTGGAGCGCCTCCGTGGCTGTGCTGAGGATGGGGTGTTCCTTCTCTTCCTTCACCTGGTGCTTCACTCCAGGGCAGTGGGGGCAGTGGGCCCCAGCCAGTTGTTGCAGTGTGGGAGGGGAGCAGCTGCCCGCTCGGCCACATCTGAGCTTTGTCCTTCCCCACTTCTCCATGAACTGGCACAGCACGGCCGGTGTCCACACCAGTTGCTGCACCGTGGTACCAAATGGTAACTCAGGCTTTTTTCCTCACCAGGACTTCTAGGATAGGAGAAACAGATTATTTTTTTAATCTCAAGGTCAAATTTTGTTTTTCTATCACTATATTTTTTGTTTAGTCCCTGTGCAGTGGCTGAATTTTGGTCTTGAATGCTGTCTTGTGGTGGCATGAGGGGATGTGTAGTGTGACTGACTGATGCCTGTGTGGTTCAGCACCCTGTTTGCTTTCCCTGTGCCCACTGGCATACCAGTGGCAGGTGTTCAGGCTGTAGCTGGTTGGGAGACTGCAGAAACTGTGTTGTGCTGCTTGAAATTCGAAATACCTTTGAGGAGGGAAAGGCAGGGTTTGGCCTCTCAGAATGGCACTGGAGCTGATAATAAGAAATGTGTGCCGAAACTCAGTGCTAGAAAAGGTAGGGGTTTAATTTTTAGTTTTGTGCCTCTTAATAATCTCTGCAGTTACTAAATATAGGGAAGTAAACTCCTCACTGACAGACCAGTCTCTGCAGACCAGGCTAAGTCACAGCAACATAATATCGCTAACTTTTAGATCTGATAATCTTGGAAAAGGATTAGTGACTGACTTTTTGATTTGGAAGATTTGTTTGAACATGAATTAGTTACTAACTAACTCTTCCCAGGATCTGTGCTGTCTGTCACTGTGTGCAGCCAGCAGTATTCGGGTGCAGGTGCGTACCCTCCCTCACGCCGGGATCCTGAGCCAGGTGCCTGTCACTGCTGCAGCCTGGCTGGAAACTAACTTAAGGCAGCGTGACTAAAGCAGGGCCTGTCACCTTGGCGTGTGAACTCCTTGTCCAGGCACAAAGATGAAACCTAATCCTCAGTCTGATCCTTTGTGCCAGGTGTGGCCGCAGACGAGCGGGCGCAGGTCAGTTCCCCCGGTGAGGTGGTGCCCTCCTGCCCTCCTCCTGCCCGCTGTGCTCTTGCGTGTGCGAGGTTTGCTCGCGCTGTGCCCAGGGTAGCAATGAGAACGTCGTGTTACAGCTCGGCCGCCAGCCAGCGCGGCCGGAGCTCGGCAGCCTGCGGGCACAAACCGTGGGCCGAGGGGAGGAGGAGGGTCCCTGCTGGGACACTGGCGCATCCCTTGGAATGACTGGGGAGACCAGAGGTTACAGCCTTCACTCAAGACCAAAAACGTGCATCTCGAGGCCGACGTGATCCGGCAGGATCTCCTTGCTCCGTCTCTGGCAGCCGGCAGGGCGGTAAGTGGGAGGAGCAGCCGGGTTTGCCCCCGGAGCGGGTGGAACCGCTTCCCCGTGACTCAGTGAGCCGTCCGTCGGGGTGCAGCGCAGGCAGCGAGAGCTGGCAGCCAGACACAGCTGCTGGCCCGTGTGGGGCTGGAAGCAAGAGCAAGGAACAGGAGAGAGGTCTCTGCAGGTGTCTTTCAGGTGTTCCTGTGCCTTCTCCTACCATCTTGAGTAGGCTGAAATCCTGTGAAATCCATGAGTGCCCCATGATGTGCCTCCCTCTCTCTCTGCGCCGGCACTGCTGAGGCCGCGGCACAGTCGGGCTGCAGCGGGTGGGAGGAACTGGTGACCCACTTGAGGCAGGTGGGTGCAGCTCTGCTTCCCTCGGGGAGCACATGTGCTGAGTCAGCACCCAGCAGGCAGCACGGCCTCCAGGCCAGCTCACTCTGCCTTGAAACATATCCGTTCTGTACAGACCCCTCTGGAAAGCCTTGGCTGACTCACATCTGAAGGGTAACCTGCTGCTCAGCAGGTCTTTCTCAGTCCAGGCTTAACTTTTGTTTCTAAACTTAAGACAATGCTGGCTGGAGCTGGATCCTCTGGGATAAGGAGACATGAAGGCGTTGCCAGTCCATGTCTCTTGTCACAAAGGGCAGAGTTGTGCTGGCCCTGTCTTCACTCAAGTAGGGAAAGAGGGATGGAAGGCATGAACATTCTGTATTTCTGCAGACTAGGAACAGTCTTCTGATTTCTGAAACACTCGGTAGTTTGGGGATCTGACACCACTGAGCAATGAAAAGAAGAAGCGTGGTCCTGCTTGGTGACTTTCCCCTGCTGCATACAGACTTTGCCGCTGGAAGTGTTTGCTGTGCTCCAGACCAGCCTGTGCATGGGTTGCAATGCCAGCCTTTCTTGTAGCTGAATTCTCCCTCTCCTTTCTGGCTGCCACAGCAGGAACAGAACTTCAGTGATCCTGCCCTGCTTGGGTGGGCAGGGGCTGGGCCAAGCCTGGCTCGGGCACCTGGCGGGTCATCCTGTCTGTAATACCAGTAGCCCCAGGTGTAGCATTTCTGTGGTGGCTTTCCTGCACTCCCTCCAGGTCCCCACGTGTTCAGGCAGTCCAGGAGCATGGCTGTGCGGGCTGTAGGGTGTGACGAGGGGCTCTCCCCAGCCCTTTGGGCATGGTGTGGTTTTTCCGAAACCACATCTCTTGAGGCACTCGTGTGGAGCTTTTCTTCCTCCTTTCTAGCATGACGGCAGCTTGCTGGAGCCAGAGCCAGGCCTCTTGTCTGACTCGCCCGTGGCTTCATCTGTCAAAGAAATGAGCAGCGAGTGCTGGGGACATATGCACAGTGACAGGGAACATGAGCAGCAGCTGCTGAGCTGCTGAAGGCAGCAGAGGCTGCATGAGGTAGCTCTGCTACCTGCTGCCTTTTGGAACAGGTGTGCTCTTGTTGCATTTTTTGCCCTTTCACCATGTCCTAATTCAGCCCTGACAGTCATCTCTGAGGGTTTGCTGTTGGCAATTGTAGTCAGGAGCAGGAGCATGACCCTCCAGAGGTGCTTTGGCAGGGCCTGTTGCTGCGGCCTCATGTTGCATTCCAGAGGTGTGCAGGGGGATATGGCATTGCCATTCCTGTTCTGGGTCATGGTGAAGACTGGGGTACTTCTCTGGGCTGCAGAAGCAGTTGGAGCTGATGGGGAAGAACCAGCTGTGACAGCTGTAGGTGCTCAAGCCACAGTGCCAGTCTGTGAGGTGAGGGAGGCTGAGCTGCCATTTTCCCTGGAGCAGGGAGTGGTGCCTTGCTGGGAGGTGAGGAGGAGGAGAGGGAGACCTGCCAGAGGGAGCTGGCTGCAGCCTCAAGGCGTTAGCCTGGCTTGGAGCTGTCCTGACCCTGTGCAGCCTTTCAGAAAGGCTGTTTCTGCTGCCTGGGAAAGCCCCCCACCTGCTCCATCTGTGTGCCTGCAAGTGGGTGCTTGGGAGCACCAAGCTGGAACTGCTGTGTGTGACTTTGGGGGTCCAGCTGAGTGTGCCCTGCTGAGCACACACCCTGCAGGAAAGGATGCCCGCTGCTCTCCAGCGCCCGTTGCCCCGGGTGTGTGGGTCAGTGTGGTGCCCTGGGGCATCAGCCTGGCTGACGGGGGATGAGGGGGGACTCTGCCCTCTCCCAGAGCTGCCATCAGCAGCTCTTTCCACTCTTCAACTCCTGGCAGCCCCTTAGTCCTCTTTAGTATGGTTCCTAGCCTGGTTCAGAGGATGTAGGCTGCTGTAGGAGACAAGCAGCTTCCTGGATGTTACCAGCTCTCTGACACTACCCACCTTACTGGAAAAGAAAACAAACCATTGCAGAGCAGTGGCGCAGAGAGCACCCCGGCCCTGTGACACGTCTGTCTAAACGAGCACTTAAAATGTCGTCACCATTTTCTTGAATAAAATTGCTTAGGCAAAGCCTTGCCCTGGCACCATGGGATCTCTGCGAAGTATTTGGGAAATGCAGGGGGTGGCCAGATGCGGGCAGGGGCGTGGGAGCTGTTTGTGTGCCTGTGGAGTAACCGGGCTCCCACGTGACGCAGCGGTGCCGCGGCAGCTCCTCGCCTCCCTCTGCCTCTCTGCTCTTTAACGTGTTGGTGCAGAGGTTACAGCTGCCTCCAGGCCGCAAAGCACCACACACCCATTTTTTTTTAATTAAGAGGCTTCTCAAGACAGCTCAGTGTGGTGTACACTGACCCATCCTTCCTGCTCTCCTTCCCTCCCCTCTCCACACATGGTTTGTAGAAGATGCAAACACCTCAGGCGAGCAAGAGCACCTTAATTATGCTGTGAGGGAAGGGAGGGAAGGGCCTGGCACACCTCTGTCTAGTAAACAGCAAGTGTAGAATAAAGCCCTTCCTGCCTTTTAACCCCTGGTTAGCTCAGGCTGGCCGGAGGACAGTGGTGGTGTCCGAGCCAGTCTGTGCAGCCCCTCGGAGAGGACCTTGTCTAAATCCCTCTCTTCTTGCCCAGAGCACCCGTCTGGCGTGGCACTGATGAATGGCAGCGCCCCGCATGACAGCCTCAAGGGCGAGAAGGATGCCAGGCAGAATGGCCATGAGGAGGCCGACCCGGGAGAAGATGGGAACGACCAGGAGGTCATCGTCATACAGGACACGGGATTTACTGTCAAGATCTGTGCACCAGGGATAGAGCCCTTTTCCCTGCAGGTACCTGCCCTCACCAGCTGGGGAGGGGAAAGGAGGTGGTGGGAAGGGTTTGTGCCAGATCCCTTCAGACAGGCAGGCAGGGCAGGATGCAGTGCCTGGGAAGGCCTCAGCCCCTGCAGTCTGGACAGTACCTGCAAGCTGCTCGTAGCTGCCTGGCCTGTCCATCCTCGACTGGGACTGAGTGGGGAAGGAGGCAGCACAGGATGGAGGGTGCAGGAGAGAGACTGCCTGGCCAGTGCCTTTGAGAGAAACAAAGAGGAGATGTGAGCAAGAGGCTGCCTAGCCCAGGCCTGCCTGGGCATTGCAGGGACAGGAAGGGTGTTGCATTTTGGATCCCAGGTGTGGAGCAAGTAGAGAGAGAATTTGCTGAGGTGTAGCTCCTTGTCCATCACAGAGGGGCTTGGGCGTGGAGCTGAGCACAGGGGAAATGGCCTTCCCACTTCTGGGCTGTTTTAAAGAAGGGTTGTGAAAACACGATTTCTGGGCCTGACTCTCAGGAAGGGAAAATCCCTTGCTTGCTCAGCAGTTATGACATGATGCTGCTTCAGGCCAGCCTGGGTTTGGTACATTGACAGGTGCTAGCACAGCTCAGGGAGCTCAGGCACCGGCCTGAAGACCTAGGGAATGATGCAGTCTTTGCTTCCCCATCTGCATGGAGAGCTCGCCTGTGTCATGTGGACATGTGCCGCCACATTAGGATGGGCTCTGGCAGACCTGGTTCATAGTCCCTTTTAGCTTGATACTTCACCAAAAACTATTTGAATGAAGTATCTCTAATTTTGGGGAGAGACATCTGGAATCTAAACTCGGTGGGAGGTCTTATCTCCCCAAGACCAGCAGAGAATGCAGCAAAATCCTCTCCCCTATGGAACTAGCTGTGTCTCAGACAGACTTTTTTCCTCCTTTAAATCCTGGCTGTTAGTTTTAATAAGCTAATAATAGCAGGCCCTGTTGTTTACAGCAGCTTATGTAAACTACCCCAAGTCCTCTGGGTTTGTGAGCGGTGTCAGTGGTGCTGGAGCAGAGCAAACGTGGGGGAGCCTCACTGGAGCCGTGTGGAGGTGTGGCCCTGGCATGGACACGCCATCATTCACTGCCCTCTGTCACCCCTGTCCCACACGGAGTGCTTGGTGCAGTGCCTGGCTGTTACCTCTGGCTGCCAAGCCCCGTGGGATGGAATTTGGGTGGCTGTCCATGCTCCAGGTGGCAGTGCCCTCCCAGCAGGGACAGAAGTGAGCTTCCTAGGAAGGGAGGTAGAGTCTGCCTTTCCAAGCCTGGAGAGGTCTGAGAGGTTTTTCATAGTGCAGCTGAGGGGCAGAGTTTGGCAAGAACATGTGTGAGGGTGAACGACAACTGTCTGAGTTCTTCCCTTCCTAAGGTTTCTCCTCAAGAGATGGTGCAGGAAATCCACCAAGTTTTGATGGACCGGGAGGATACCTGCCATCGGACCTGCTTCTCCCTGCAGCTGGATGGCAATGTCCTGGATAACTTTGCTGAGCTGAAGACGATTGAAGGACTGCAGGAGGGCTCGCTGCTGAAAGTGGTGGAAGGCAAGTTCCTTCAGACTTGGGAGGGAGTGACAGAGGGTTTTCATAGGGAGTGGTTTTGGCCACCTGGAAGCCCTTTCCGGTGGTTCTGTTTTGAGACCTGTGTGCCAAAGGAGTAAGCAACTGTGTAATTCCAGTTTCTTTCCTCACTTTTTGCTTGTCAGAGCCATACACAGTGCGAGAAGCCAGGATACACGTGCGCCACATTCGGGACCTTCTGAAGAGTCTTGACCCATCAGATGCTTTCAATGGTGTGGACTGTAACTCATTGTCCTTCCTGAGTGTCTTCACTGAAGGAGACCTGGGAGGTACGGGGACAAAAAGACTTCTCTGGTGTGGTCAGGGGTTTCATTCCCTGACTCCTTGCTTAGTTAAACACACAGTAACAACCAGCTGTCCCACGTCATTCGGGAGTGCAGAGGAAACTTGGAGCGCTTCTGCATCCCTCCTTTGAGCTGGAGGAGGGAATGCTGCACTTTTCAGAACTGACTTTCTGTCTCTGTCCATTCTAGACAGTGGAAAACGGAAGAAGAAAGGTACCGAAATGGAACAAATTGACTGCACCCCTCCTGAACATATCCTGCCAGGTAGCAAAGAGAGGCCCCTGTGTGCCCTTCAGCCCCAGAACAGAGACTGGAAGGTAGAGTTCTCCTGTGTCATTGAAACAGCTGTTGGCACATTCCTCACAGCAAACTGGTGGTCAGGGATTGAAAGCTGAGCTGAAGTGGACTTTGGGATTTGCTCTGCTTGGTGCTTAACGAGCGCTGGAATAGCACTGCTTAGCCAAAAGAATAAAGTCCAGGAGCTGGTGTGCAAAACACTGGACATGGGGTCTGGACATCTGCAGAGTGTGGAAGGGCCAGGCTTGCTGGGATGGGTGGCAGAGAAGGGAAAGCAGTGTTCCTCTGCAAAGTCCTGGAGACAGGATCTGCAGATCACTGCAGATTGCCCTTAGCTTTCCCATGCCCTCCCACTTGGATTCTGGTTTAGAAGCTGCCATTTGAAAACCAGTACAGCAAGAAATCCATACCCTGTGCAGGCCAAAGGCCCAGGGTGTCTGTTTTCACCCATGTCTCACGGTGTGAAGGGCAAACTAGTGGACTGCAGAGGGCTCAGGAAGGCTGTGCTCTGGACACCTGGTCTGGTTGTAAGCTCTGCTTCTGGAATCAAGCAAGGGCAGCAGGTAAAAGGGCTCTGGCATGTACATTGAATGACTCTTTAATTCCTGCTGACTGGAGTTGCTTCTGTTGTGTTCTGCTGTAGCCTTTGCAGTGCCTAAAGGTTTTGACAATGAGTGGCTGGAACCCTCCGCCCGGTAACCGGAAGATGCACGGGGACCTCATGTATTTGTACGTCATCACGGTGGAGGATCGGCACGTCAGCATCACCGCGTCCACGCGGGGGTTTTACTTGAATCAGTGAGTAACTGAGATTCCTCCTGTCCTGCCCTGCGGCAGCCAACTGGAAAACAACTCACAAACAAACAGTTGCTGCTTTTTTTTTTTTTTTTTTNTTTTTTTTTTTTTTTTTTTTTGGCAGAAAATAGCCTATTTTAATTCGCTGCTCACATGGGTTTGTGGGAGTTGCTGTACTGGATTGGGCTGTTCATTTATGCCTGGTACCACTTCTCCACAGTGGCTAAATGCCTGATGCTTTAGGGAAAGTTTAGATATCCCATAATGTTATCAGCTAATTAGAGCATTTTGAGTTGGGAGGAAATTCCTTCCTGACCATTGCAACTATCTCATTTTTCCCTAAAGCAAAAGCCTGTCAGAACTCCCTGAGCTGGGCACAGATTTGACTAGTAATAATTTTTTTTTTTTTTTTTTAAACGATGACTGTGAGAGACTGTTGTGGCTGTGCCTGTTGGAGCAGCTGTGCTGAGGGGGTTCTTTGTTAAGCAAAGGCTCCTTTGATGTATTTGGGAAGTGAAATCAGTCCTTCTCAGCTATAAAAATAGAAGCCTCTCTTGAGCCTGGTGGTGGCTGAAGGTGTAAATTAAATAACTCATCAGGGCCAGGTACAGGGTTATTGGCTGTTTCATGTGGGGAGACTGGAGAAGGCCCTTGCTGCCCATCTGTCTGTGTGCCCTGTGGTCTCCATTTTGCAGGCAAGGGCACGTGGTGCAGCCTTTGATACTGTGCATGTATGAATAGCTCTCAGTCACGTTCCACATTCCTAGGGTGTGGGAGGTCTCAGGTGTGCCAATGGCTTGTGACTCTTCTTTTCTCTTGAAGGTCTACAGCGTACAACTTCAATCCCAAACCTGCAAACCCCAGTTTTCTCAGTCATTCCTTGGTGGAACTACTTAACCAGATCAGCCCTACCTTCAAAAAAAACTTCTCTGCCCTGCAGAAGAAACGGTAGCAGCACTTCTTCCTCTCTAGTTCCTTAAGCAGTCCGGTGTGAAGCTGGGGAGGCTCAGCTGTGTGGCTGGTTCTGGGGAGTTAGATCCCACTGGTGCAGCAGGAGATGGCAGTGCCTGCTTCTCTGAGCTCATGCAGTGGTGGTGGTTGGGACACGTGAGTGGAAGCTGGACCACAGAGCACCTGACTGAGCGACAGGGCAGCAGCCTGAGGTAGCTTTCCCTCGCTCACAGCATGGAGCTGCCAGAGCTCTTCTGCCTGTCTGTGGTGCTCAGCACAGCAGTGACAGAGGCTGGTGAAAGCCCAGAGTCCTGATCCATATCCACTGGATGGTTCCTCTTGGCTGTAGCTCCGCGGTGACTCTTACTCACAGCGTGTAGATTTACTGTGTTGGTTCTGCCTGAAGCCAAGGGTGGGGATACGACAGCATTCTGCTGCCATGGGAGTCCCAGTTGTGGGGCTTACCTGGAATTGTGGTGCTCTGTCCCTGCTGGGAAACGGAACATGCAGGACAGTTTGCACAGTGGGAGAGCGAGCCCAGAGCTGGGCTGCAGTGTTTATGCAGAGGGACACTGTGGGTGCGCTGACCAGCTCCTGAGGTGTGGGTCTCCTGGCCGAGGCTTGGTGGTGGCCACATGCCCCGTGGGAGGCCTGGTGACTGCCCAGCTGCCTGGGCAGCAGAGTTAATGTGGAGCGTGGCCCCGAGCTGCAGCAGCACTGGTAACCTGAGCAGTACGTACTTCCCTGATCCACAAAAGAGACTGAAGCATAAATACCAGTGAAAGTAACACACCAGGGCTTTGTATAGGCTCATGGTGGAGAGAGGATGGTTATTTTAAACATGTCTGTGCATGTTAATTTTCTCTCATTTCCTCTAGCTCCTATAATAATAACAACACAACAATACGGCATTGTTTGTTTCTCCCGTCCTTGCTGCAGGGACCATTTGTCCTGCTCCAGGACAGTGGGTCCTGTGCTAAAGCCTGTCATTCTTCAGAGTCACTTAATGAACTGCCTGGGCTCAGCGGGGTGCAGATTGACAGGCACATTGTGTGGCTTTAGGGAGCTCTGCTCCTGCTTCATTAAGGAGATGAAAGTGACACTAGACAAGGGCTGAAACTAGCAGTGGCCTCCAGCCACCACTGTGACTATCTGGCCATTTAAAAATCATTGTACTGTATTTCTTCTCGGGCCAGAAGTAACTACAGATGAGCCCCCAGCCACTGCTGAGAGCAGGCAGGTTGCACGAGAGGCCCTTCGGCAGTGCCTGGGCTCCCACTCTGGGCTGCTGTTACACCACAACCTGTATGGACCGGTGTGAAAGCACAGGGAGAATTTTCTTGGAATAGAAAGAATTCTTCCTTTGGAAAATACCTAATTGTTTTCCCTCCCAAACTAGGGTTCAGAGACACCCTTTTGAGAGGATAGCCACTCCTTTCCAAGTGTACAGCTGGACGGCTCCACAAGCAGAGCACGCCATGGACTGTGTCCGGGCAGAGGACGCTTACACTTCTAGACTGGGCTATGAGGAGCACATACCTGGACAGGTATTGGTCTTGCTTTGCCTGACAACACTGGCAGGAGTTTTGCTGCCAGCTGTGCTGGGGACCAGTTAACTTTCAACAAGTAACCTTTGGTATTTGTGGGAGGGTTTTGCTCATCAAGGGAAAACTTGCAGGAGTCCTTGTTCTTCACAGGGCCCTTGACTACAGGGGCTGTGCTGCTCTGGCTGCAGCTCCTTGAGCACGAAAGGGACTGAGAGGAGCAGCTTCTACTCATGTGTTTATAAATTCCATGTCCCTTCTCTGACAAGTGCTGCTGCACAGCAGGCAAAGTCCTCGTGCATGCCAGTGGGGCCTGGAAGGCTCTGGTGTCTCTGAGCAGACTGTTCCAAATGCTTCAGTGGCAGCTTTGTAGCACAAAGTGGTGAGGGCAGGAATGGCTGGCCGTGGGCAGCACATGCCTGCAGCATGACCACAGTGCTGGCCAGTGGCACCTGCCCTGCATTAGCTGGGCTGATGCAAGATCTGTCCCAAACTGTTGAATAAAGTCCATGCTCGAGGTGTGTTCATTCCTGCTGCTAATTCACTTCCTCTGAGCTCCACGGCAGCCTGAATTCTTGCCCCTTCCTCTCCCTTGTCTCCCAAAATGCCTCGTGAAGCAGGAATGCTGCCTCACCAGCCCCTTCCCACACAATGCATCGCTTCCCACAAGACTTTCCCTCCCTCTCTCAGACCAGAGACTGGAACGAGGAGCTGCAGACCACACGGGAGCTGCCACGCAAGAACCTGCCTGAGAGGCTGCTGAGAGAACGAGCCATTTTCAAGGTAACTTTGGGATGTGCAGGCAGCTCCTCACACAGCCCCTTCTCTGCTGCCTGTGTTCTGGCTCTGGGGCCTGTGTCCAGGCCACTAGCCAGGCTCACAGAAGTAAAAGCCAACAGGCCTGCCTGCCTGCTGGAAGACTACTGGGAGGAGAGGAGCAAAGGCAAAACTTGCAGGGAGCTTTGACAGCAGGGTGCTGTGAGCATGGGAGCCTGTCCTGACACAGCTTTTTCTCCACCTGCCTCCAGGTTCACAGCGACTTCACTGCAGCAGCAACACGAGGTGCTATGGCCGTCATCGATGGCAATGTCATGGCCATCAACCCCAGCGAGGAGACCAAGATGCAGATGTTCATCTGGAACAACATTTTCTTCAGCCTGGGCTTTGACGTCCGTGACCACTACAAGGACTTCGGTGGAGACGTTGCTGCTTACGTGGCTCCCACCAATGATCTCAATGGTGTGCGGACCTACAATGCTGTGGATGTGGAAGGGCTGTACACGCTGGGGACTGTCGTGGTGGATTACAGAGGTTACAGGGTGACAGCTCAGTCTATAATTCCTGGCATCTTGGAGCGGGAGCAGGAACAGAGTGTCATCTATGGGTCAATAGACTTTGGCAAGACAGTTGTCTCACACCCCAAGTACCTGGAGCTGCTGGAGAAGACCAGCAGGCCGCTGAAGATCCAGAAGCACAAAGTTCTCAACGACAAGAATGAGGAGGTGGAGCTGTGCTCCTCGGTGGAGTGCAAAGGCATTATTGGCAATGATGGGCGTCACTACATCCTGGACCTGCTCCGCACTTTTCCTCCAGATCTAAACTTCCTGCCTGTTGAAGGGGAGGAGATGCCAGAGGAATGTAAGAAAATGGGGTTCCCCAAGCAGCACAGACACAAGCTTTGCTGTCTCCGGCAAGAGCTTGTTGATGCCTTTGTAGAACACAGGTGAGCAGAGCTCCGCCCTTCCTGCACCTGCAGCTGGTCACGGTCCAAGTCAGGACCATGCTGCACTGTCCTGGGAATATCCCAACAGAGCTCCCAGAAGTGGGCAGCTAATTGCCTCATTGCTTGGCCGTCCAAGTGCAGTTATAGAAACTTAATTAACGAGGTGAGAACACTAGGGATTCAGACAGGAGCCCAGGGAGCCAGGGAAAGAGGTGGTTTGTGTTTTAGTCTCCAGATCTGTTTTTGTTGGTTCCTGTCCAAACACTTAGAAGTTCATCTTGCCCCACAGGTATCCTGTCCACTTGATGGCTAGGGAATGGGAAGGATTTATGCTTCTTTTTAAGGCTCTCCCGATGTCCTGAATGTTACCTTTGTTTCCTAGAGGCTGAAAAACTCCTGTGGGAGCTGCTGTAGGCATGTTTGTGGTGGGATGTTTGGGTCGCTGGGCGCTGGTGAGGCAGCAGGAGCTCGGGGACTGGGACTCATCACAGGCGTGTGGTGCTCCCGATGGGGCTGCTCTGCTGTCGCAGGTGGCCCGAGCCTGTGCTTTGCCTGCCGGGAAGGTGAGCCCTCCCGCTGCTGAGGAGGAGCCCTGCCTGCTGAGCAGCCAGTTCTGCAGCCAGCCCTGCCCCAGCCCTGCCCCTGCCCGCAGGCTCTGCCGGGACAGCTCCCAGCCCAGCAGCCCCAGCACCGTGGCTGCAGGGCGCTGCTCTGAGCCTGACAGAGCCTGGGCCTCTCTCTGCTGAGCTCTCCTGGCCAAACTGCTGCTGGTTTGTGTGTGACTGGCCCTGTGCATCTGGCAGTGAGTCTTCCTGAGCTGGCTGTGGATGCTGCCTATGGGAAGAAGCTGTAACTGCGCAAGGAGATCAATTCCCATTGGGATGGGTAATGAAAACACGCTTTTTTGCTTCTTCCAATTACGTGCACTCCTTGGATTTTTAGAAAGCTCGTGAGAAGAGGTTGTACACCCTGCCTTCCACAGGGAAGCTGTATGGTCTGTAATGCTAACTTGGTGAGATTTTTCCCTGCAGAGCAGTGGTGATCCTCTGGGATTCTGCTGTGCTGAATTGCCCTTCCCTTTGCTGCAGGTATCTCTTATTCATGAAGCTGGCTGCGCTGCAGCTGATGCAGCAGAAAGCCAACAAGCAGGAGAGCTCAGTCGCGCTGGAAAATGGTGCCTGTGCAGAGAACGGCGCCGCAGACGGCGAGAGGCCGGAGTCAGAGGAGGGCAAAATGGATGACAGCATGACTGGGCTGGATCAGGTGAAGGAGCTCGCTGAGACCATCGCGTCTGACGATGGAACAGGTATTTCATCCCCAGCACCAGCTCAGCCCAGCCCTCCTGCCCTGGCTGGTGGGCTGTCACTGGTGGGAGCAGCGCCAGGCTGGGGGTGGTTGGGGTGATCTGTGGTTGTTAAACAGGACCAGCACTGGTTTCCTGTCAGTATTGCCTGGCTCTTTGTTACTCTCCTGCTGACACCCTGATGAATAACTCACCCCCGGGGGCTGGGTGGGTGTGTCTGAACCCAGCAAGGCCATCAGCCCCTCAGCTCTGCCCAGGAGACAGAGCCTGGCCAGGTAGGGGAGTGTTGGGGCCAGGTGGGAGGTGAGCAGTGCATGGGCACCTTTGGGAACCCGAGGCTTTGATTTCTGAATGCCTGCACTTGGAGGTGGGTTTTTTGGGTCATCTTACATGCTCTTATTCAGACTTTACAGCCATTCTCCTTTACAATTGATTGTTTTTGCAATGGATTTCTTCAGAATGCACCATCGTTGTTGTTTTCAGTAACAAAACTTTATCGTAATAGCTAGGTTTGTCATTTCCTGAACTCCATATTCATTTGTATTCTGCTTTTCTTCCTGCTCTAGTGGATCCCAAAAGCAGAGAAGTGATTCGGAATGCTTGCAAGGCTGTAGGCTCCATTAGTGACACGTCATTTGACATTCGGTTTAACCCAGATATTTTCTCACCAGGTACGTGTACCCAGAGCTGGGCTCAGTCCTTCAGAGGGGAGCTGTGTCCAGCCAGCTGCAGACAAAAGCTGTGTTCTGTAGCCAGGAGTATTGCTGGCTTTTGTTTCGCTAGGCGTAGTGCAGGGCTGTCTGTGAAGCACAGAGACACAGAGGAGAGGAAGCACTAATGGATTGCAGTGCCGGAGCTGCCAAGTGCAGGCGGGGAGCGTCTCCCTCCGCGCGCTCAGGGGAGGGCTGCAGGTTTCTGCCAAGAATCTTCCTGTGGTTCTCTGGCGTCCCAGCTGCTAGACCACATGAGAAGAAGCAGAGGGAGGAAAAAAATGAAATTTGATCCTAATGTAGTAGTTTACACAAAAAACAACAGTTGTAGTTGAACGACTGATGTTGGGTCCTCAGTGAAGGGCAGGGTTTGTTTTAGTAACATTTCGGTAAGCAGTCACAGTGCCCTGTCACACGCATGCATGGGGCACAGGCATCACATGTGGCTTTCCACGGCTGGGAGCAGTATTTTTTATTTGGAAATTGAGAAGAAGCTCCCAGAGTGTTTCTGGAGGTGAACAGTGGGGCAGCGTGTAGGCATGTTGCAGGGGAATGGCCAAACTGTTGAGTTTGAACAGTTCAGCCACTACCCAAACACATCAGCCAATGCTCTTCCCATCAAAACATGTATAGTTTGGGATAAGTTTTTGAAGCATCTTTAATTCCAGGTAGACAATTACTCTTAACTTTTCACTTGCTCTTACTATAGACTTTGTGTAGAGGACTTGTTTCTGTGAGTTGCTGTGGTTGATGTTTTTTCTCTTTTCCTCTCCCAGGTGTTCGCTTCCCTGAGTCGAGCAAAGAGGAGGTGCAGGATCAGAAGCAGCTGCTGAAGGATGCTGCTGCATTCCTGCTGTCGTGCCAGATCCCAGGCTTGGTAAGGGACTGAGGGCCAGCAGTGACGTGCCCTCTGGAAGCTTGCCTCCAGCCTGGCTGCTCTGGGCAAGCAGCGGCACTGGCGGCCTTTGGGACAGCAGCTCTGCCCGAGCAACTGCGGGGCTCTGGCGCTGGTGGGGGAGCACGGGGAACAGCACGAGTGACTCGTGCAAGGGCACAAGGGGATTTCCACTTCCCACCTTGCATCACAGCACAATTTTCCCACCTCAGTCCAACAAAGGATTTTTGGCACTGGTAATTAACAGCTGTTGCTAAGAGTTTGGGACAATAGAGACCACATAAGCCATCCTCCCTAGCCCTGGGCACCCGTCACAGCTTATTGTTTTAGCTGACCCTGGTTGTGACTCAATCGGTGACTAATAATTTGAAGTGAACTGGGAAATTGTTCTTACTAATAGCTGTCATAAAAACTCCCTGTGTAAATCTTAAGCATTTTTTGATGTTACCCATGCACCTGGCGAGATAAGAAATCCCAGTTTCTCTCTTCCCAGGATGCTTGCTGAATTGATGGCTAATGCATCTGTCAGAGCAGGCACTGGAAGTGGGAGGGGAGAACTCAGGAGCTCTACTCCAAGAGGTCCAAGATTTGTTGGTCTTGTGTAGAAGAGGGTTCTCCTTGCTGGAAAGTTTCTTCTGAACTCTAAATTTACTAGTTCTGTAGTCAGCACAACCTTCAGAACCAGCTATTCAGTCTTTAAACAAAAAAGGAGGGGGAGTGAATCAGAAAAGGACTTGGTGATTGTTGATTACAAGGTAGTTGATACTCCCTAATGTAAACCCAAAACACTGTACAGGCCTGTGTGAGGGCAGGTTGCAGAACAGCTGCTGTAGCAGGTAGTCCTGTGCATATCAGAGAGGAGCTGGTGTTACTCCATGACGTGAATTAAACAACTGTTTATCAGCACTGCAACACAACTTAAAATGCAAGTGCCATTTCTCCTTATCAGCTATGTGTGCACAGCTCCACGTACTCTTTTAATTGGAAATGTGTTTAGTGACTGTGAGGCCCTTAAAGAAGGGTAAGCCTGTTAGTTCCACAAGTAGGAGTTGTTTTGCCCCTGCCTCTCATGAGAGTGTAGTGCTGCTTCTTCCCAGCTGAGGCAGAGGAGTAAAATTGGCCCCAGTGGCAAGGACCTGGCCCAGACTGGGCTGGCTGCTGCGAGTGTCCCCCTGCCCACAGACCAGCCCCTGGTGTTACAGCGCTCTGCCCACCAAAAGAGTCTTGTCTGGGGTCAGTGCCTGCTTCAGGGCACCCCTCAGCCCCAGGTAACGAGGTGTGTGCGGTGGCACTGGGGGGCCCTGGTCCTGCCTCCTGGCGTGGGTTGTTTAATTTTTTTAAAATGGAAGTTCTTTACTTCATGTTTGTCCTCATTAACCAAAGTCTGTACACACCCTGCAGGTCAAGGACTGCCTGGATCACACGGTGCTCCCGATGGATGGGGCGACCTTGGCTGAGGCCATGCACCAGAGGGGCATCAACATGCGCTACCTGGGCAAAGTGATCAACTTCATCACCAAGACCCCCGGCCGTGCACAGCTGGATCACATCTTTGTAAGCATCAGGCTTAACATCAGACAGTTCAAACCACTCTGGCATCATTTTCCCTGAGGAGATTCCCATTTGGCCAGTTGTTTTCTCTGTGTAAAAATAAACAGCTTCAAAAATAGGGGAGGAGGGAGAAGGACCTGTAAGTGGTGGCTGGGGAGTTTTTTCCCAAATCCTTAATGGCTTTCATAATGTTAGGGACTGTGACTGTCCTTTGGGGGTAGAGAATTGCTTCAGGGATTCCCAGATGTAATAGCAAGTGGCACAGTTGGATTTTAAGCCACACATTTTTTTAAGCCTCTAAGATCCATCTGGGCTTTGGATCAAACTCTGAAGTGTTGTGAGTGGCTGCCTGGCAGCAGGCAAGGGCTGGGTTGTGGCAGCCTCTGGAAGCACTGCTGGAGCTGTGCTGAGTCACACCAGTGGTTTGTGGTCACCAGGCATGGAGGGGCCAGGGGCTCCTCACTGGCTCCAGGAGGGCTATCAAATGCTTTTGCAGTTCTGTGCTGCAGGGAGAATAGTGTGTCTTCTGCAGATCTCGATAAAAGGCCATTTCAAAAGCCCGGTGTGTTTTTCCATGTTCTTGCCAATTGACCCGGCCTGTTCTTTATTCCTTTGGTAGAAAATTGGAATCAGCGAATTGATCACTCGATCAGCCAAACACATCTTCAAGACATACCTCCAGGTATGACCTGCAATCTGACCTCTTGCCTCACGTGTCCTCCCTAATGACGTTTTTCCACAAACAGAGCTGTCTGGGGCTCTCCTCTCATTAGGCAGTTCCTGGGGGTTGCATGGCAACAGGAAGTACAAGCTCATTAGCACTGGAATAGGTACAGGCCTCTATGTAAGGGAAAACAAGTTACCACTTGAAGAAGGCTTTCCCGGCGAGCGAGAGCAATCATTCACGCTTCTCCTCCCCAGATCCTCACTCATTATGTTGGAGGCTTTTAAAAAGTGAAATCACAGCTTGTTTTCCTTGTAATATCTTTTCCTCTTAAACAGTGTTGCTTTTGCCGTTCTAAGAAGTCTTTTTAATTGGCTGAACACTACATATCCTTGTGCCCGTCCACACCCAGCACAGCAATACACCTGGCTTGGTTCCAGTGTCAAAATCTTCTTTTCAGTCTCTGCTTCCTCTGTCCAAGGTTGCAGCCCAGAATGTAACTACACATTTGTGTGTGTAGGCATGTACTTACTCTTATATCAACATAATTCTGTCGGTGCTAGTGCCACTTGAAAATATTGCCTTCCTGTCCCTCTCGTGGAAGATCTCCCTGTTGGTGGCAGGACTGGATGTGTGTGAGGCTCAGGGCTGGAGCAGTGCCGTGTGGTGGCAGGACTGACCCTGGTGTCTCTCTGTAGGGTGTGGAGCTGTCAGGTTTGTCCGCTGCCATCAGCCACTTCCTCAATTGCTTTCTGAGCTCCTTCCCAAATCCCATTGCCCATCTGCCAGCTGATGAGCTGGTCTCCAGGAAAAAGAATAAGAAAAGGAAAAACAGGAACCTTGGAAATGCTGATAACACTGCATGGGCCAGCATGACCCCTCAGGAGCTATGGAAGAATATTTGTTCAGAAGCAAAGAACTACTTTGATTTCAGTCTTGAATGGTAAGTGAAGCAGGTGACCCCACCTTGTGCCTGGACTCACCAAACTTCTGTAGCTCTTGTACTTTAACAGGACGTCCCTTTCTGATTCATTTTCTGGTTGAATAAAATTTGTACCCTTGAGAGACTTCTACAAGTTTTTAATGGAAAGAAAGTGGGCAAAGAGCAGCAGGGGGAAGTGAAATTTGGAATGAGATGAAACCTATGAGGCAAAGGCAGCCAGGAGAAACAGAAGGGGAAGGGACACTTTTTTCCTAAGGGTACAGAGGGGACCAGAAGGTGAGAAGCAAAAGTAGTATAGTCAAAGGATATTTGTGTATATTGACAGTAATTTAGGCTGAAGGGAGCTTCTGTTCCAAAAAAAAGGACAGCTGCTCCTGTATGTGAGCAGAGGTGGGGAATAAGGCTGCTAGAAGGGGCACATGGTGAGTGTTAATCTGGAAGCACCAATGAAGAGGCCCAAGAGAAAAGCCATGGGTAATTGGATAAACCAGCTTTGATAGCTGGATAGTGATGGGACTGCCCATTCCTCACCAGGAGCTGGAGGCGTTCAGGCCAAACACTGCAGTGGGCTCCGAGAACACATGCAGGACTCAGTAAAAGCACTGCTGCGCTCTGTAGGTTTCACACACCGTGGGCACGCTCTGCAGTGTTAGTCATTGGTTTGAGTTAGCACCTGGCTGTGCAGGGACCTGTGCCTCAGGTACCTGTGGTGGAGGGATGTCCTTGAACAGAAACTGACCTGAGAGCTGAAGCTTGTGTGTGCTTTCTGCAGTGAGAACGCTGACCAAGCAGCTGAAGTGTATAATCTACAGAAAATCACCCTGCTCCGTGAAATCTCCCTCAAAACTGGAGTCCAGGTAAGATCCACACCCTCCTTCCCTTGCCATCATGTTCTGTACTGAGGAACATGGCGAGTAAGTGCGACGTGCTTTGCAGGACAGCATGAGCCCCAAAAGGTCTTTGTGGTGTTCATGTTGAAATACAGGTCCTAGCTCTGGGAAAGAGATTTCTAGTGCAGTTTCCTCTTAGGGTAACCTTGCTGGCATGTCCCTTGGAAGGACAGGCAGCCTCAGTACAATTGCTGTAGCTTGCTCTGGCTGGCAAACCAAAGCCAGGTTCAGTTTGTGCACATGCAGGTTTTGCATATCCCCAAAGAGAAGCAGCTCTTTGGCTGAGCAGAGCAGGACTTTGGGGCCTTGCTTGGAATTTTGCCCCTTTTCTTGCCACGTACCTATGGAAGTGGTGACTGTGCTCTCCACTCTTTCTGGTTTCTCCAGATCTTGCTGAAGGAGTACAACTTCGACAACAGGCACAAGCCCACCTTCACAGAAGAGGATATTCTCAACATCTTCCCCGTAGTGAAGCATGTAAATCCCAAAGCCTCCGACGCTTTCCACTTCTTCCAGAGCGGGCAAGCAAAGGTTCAGCAAGGTACGGACCCCATCTGCCTCTACCTCCTGCGACAACCACTGAAAATGGGAGGAGCAGGGTGGATGGGACATGGCCACCAGGACACCCCTGCCCACCCTGGTTTGGTAGAGAGTGCTGGTCTCCAAGACCATCTGGAAGACTCCTGCTATAAAGTCACCAGTGATCAGCAAGGGTGGGTCAGGGCAGTGATATCCTTCCCCCAGGACAGTGTCTGCATATCCCCCTGCTGGTCTCACTTCACGGGCAGCACGTTGCCAGCAGTTAGGGGTTATTTAACAGTTTAGTATATGTGGCTATACTTTCTTTCAGGTTTCTTGAAGGAGGGCTGTGAGCTCATCAACGAAGCCTTAAACCTGTTCAACAATGTGTATGGTGCTATGCATGTAGAAATCTGTGCCTGCCTGAGGCTGCTAGCTCGGCTCAACTATATCATGGGAGATTACTCAGAGGTAAGCAGGGCTCCGAGGGGGTCTCCTGAGTCCTCTCATTCCTTCCCCATGCTTGCTCAAGCTCACGGCACGCTGTGACCTGCTCTGGGTTCTGTCCTGTTCAGGCCTTAAGCAATCAGCAGAAAGCGGTGCTAATGAGCGAGAGGGTCCTGGGCATCGAACACCCCAACACCATCCAAGAATATGTGAGTATTGGGAGCTGGGGGAGCAGCAGCACCTCGGGGCTCTGACTGCAGTCTCTGAGCCTCAGTTTGTGTCTGCAGCTGGAAAACAGCTGCATTTTTCTCCCTTCTGCAGCTTTCTTCTCAGAATCCTCCACTTCATCATCTCTTAGGGTCCTGCAAAGTGAAAAGCTGAGTGTGTGTGCTGTAAACATCCTGCACGCTCACCATTTGTCCTGCTTAGCCTGGTTTTTACTGTTTGTCTGCTGAATCTTTATTTAGATTTATTAATCCTGCTGTCTTTGGCCTTGGGCTTACGTCAAAAACAAAAAAAAGGAAAGAATTCCCCCAAAAGCATAGTCAGAATATGACATACAGCTCAGGTTGGAAATACTCCACGAGGGGTGTTAAGAGAAACTGAAGTAAAACACTCAGCTTCCTCAGTGCTGTGTCCTCTGTGACACCTCAGTGGGGTGTCCAAGCCAGCAGACTTGGACTTCTCGAAGTGACTGAAGTCTTTTTTAACCATTAAGGAAGACTTTTTATTCATGTGCAGCTGAGGAAAGGAGTGGGAAGGAGAGATTTGTTTCCTTTACATTAATGCTGGGTCCCTTCTCTTGCCCTAGATGCACCTGGCTCTGTACTGCTTTGCAAACAGCCAACTCTCAACAGCACTGAACCTGCTGTACCGTGCACGCTACCTCATGCTGTTGGTATTTGGGGAGGATCACCCAGAAATGGCACTCTTAGATGTAAGTAATCTGTTTGAGTCTTCAAGTTTCTTATCTCTAAGAAACCTCTTGGCCTCTAAGATGCCCACATGATGGCTGTTAGAGACAAACATTCAGGCAGTGTTATGCCTCCCTGGGTTGTTCTGGGTTGGCGCCATCAGATGAAGGAAAAAAAGAGTTTGACCCTTTAGCTGGGAGGGTCGGCCTCACTGCTGAGCTCTGCACTGGGATACTGCAGATGGGGGGTTTGAACACCTGTAATCCTTGGGAAAATTCCTTAATTTATTATGTTCTTGTTGCCCAGGCATAAACTGGAGAGTTTCTTACCTCCCTTGTGCCTGGCTTGTTTGGGCTGAGCTCCCACAGGGGAGGATGGTCCCTGTCATGTTGTTACTGTTGTAGGGACATTGCCAGGGGCTGCAGCCCTGCTGGCAGTGACACAGCTGGGGTTCCTGCTGGTCACAGAGCAGGAACTGTAGTGTGAATGTGTTTTTCCCAATGCCTGCTTGGCTTCTCTGTACAGAACAACATTGGCCTGGTGCTCCATGGGGTGATGGAGTATGACCTGTCCCTCCGGTTCCTGGAGAACGCCTTGGCCATCAGCTCCAAGTATCACGGCTCCAAGTCTTTGAAGGTTGCACTGAGGTGAGGCAGGGTGGGGTGCCAGGCTGGGTCACTGCAGTCAGAGCCAGCACAGTCACCCAGTGCTCACACGGGAGGGTCTGGTCTTGTGAACTGGAGGTTCAGTCTTGTCCCAGAACCAAGGTCATGGTGCAGTATCCAAGTTTGTTGTTTCAAAAGATGGAGATCCCTTGTTCTTAAGGCTAATTGTGGGATCTGCTATCACGCTGCTTGTTCAAAAAATCTGTCAAGATGACCCTGATCCTTGTGGACTCTCAGTAGAAAAATGTATGTGGGGAGTGAAGGTTGGAGAGCCAGGCTAAGGGAATTATGCTGGGAACGAGGAACATTAAATGTTCATGTTTAATTGTTCCAGCCCTCAGGGAGGGATCTTTGAGAAACATTTAATGTGCTTTTGTTCTTTGCCATAAAGCCCTGTATTTGAATGAAAACCCTGTGTAGCTTCTGTGTGTTCCCAAGGGAGCTGCGCCTGGTGACACCTGTAGGATCTCCTCCCAGAGCCCACTGCTGCAGTGCTGGATGCCCTGTCCTTGAGCGTAGGACTGGCCCTGTCAGCCAGGCATGGCCCACTGCCAGTTCCTGCTGCCACATCACAGCCATCTGTTCTCCGTCAGGGTGCAAATCAACCTGACTGAGCACCTGCAGGAGCCTGCCTTGTTTTCCAGTGGCTGATGGATGTGCAGGCTGCAGAGAGCATTCTGCTGTCCCTCAGTGGCACTGGGATGTGCTGAGAGATCCCTCCCCTCCCACAGAGTAACACTGCCAAACCCAGCAATTTCTTTTTCATTCCTGAACCACCAAGGCCAGCAGTCCAAGCCAAGTCACCTCTCCCAGCTGGAGAGAGCCCAGGGGACTCGGGCCCAGCTCTGCCCCTGCTTTGCTGGGTGTTGCTGTGCTGAAAAAGTTTTAATTTTGTTCGAATAATCAAGCAATGCAGACATTTGTTTTCTAAGAAGCAGAAAGACCCTTTTGGAAGGGTGAAGGCTTAGGGCTGCAGCCTTCCTCTCCAGTTAATAAATCCAGCCCTGAAGTATTCCTGTGGATGTGCCTCTCCCTTTGGTTTACCACTGTGGCCTTCAGCTTCCCTGGATGCAAGAGGAAAGATCCCTAGTTCAGCCTTTACCTCTGTAGGTCACTTCTCAGCATTCCAACAAAAATCCAGCCCTTATTAGTGTAGTATTTGAATCCCCAGCTGGGGTGGAGAGAAGTAACTCCCAAGGTGCTGCACTGTCTCCTTTCACACGTGTGTTAAGATTTTCAGCCCAGACACTGCGATGTCACAGTCATGCCTGCTGCAGCACAGAAATGCCTCTTCACAGCAGCAACTCTAAACCCTTTTCCTTCCCTCAGCCACCACTTGGTTGCCCGAGTATATGAGAGCAAAGCAGAATTCCGGTCAGCTCTGCAGCACGAGAAGGAAGGCTACACCATCTACAAGAACCAGGTGATGAGCGGCCACGCTGTGCACTTGTGTCCTGTCACTGCAGGGCCAGAACCACACGGTTCTACTGGAAACCAGTGCCCGGCCTGGGCCTTGGGGAGGCCTTTCCTACAAACAGCTCTGGGCAAATGCCAGGGAATCCTTTTAGGGCTGGGGCAGAATTGCTGCCCTGTGCAGTAACTGCCCGCTGCTATGCCAGGAGTCTTTGGCTAGCTTCCTGTGAGCGTTTCTGTGCTCTACCCATTGCTGGACAGGTACTGTCATGGCACAGCCCCACATTATGGCAGGGCTTGGAAAGAACCGGTGTGTTCTTCCCATGTTTTGTACCACTAGTCTTCTAAATGCCATCTCCAGACTGGTTTGGCAGTGGAGCTGTCTCGTGGGCAGTGCCTGCTCCGCTCGCAGCCCGGCTGCTGCTCAGCGAAACTCCTGCCCCAGCCCGGGGCTGTCTGAGCACGTCTGCGGCTGCACGCGGTGAGTCAGCACCGCTGAGCTGGCTGAGGGCACAGCCCGGTGTGGGGAATGCTGGAATACTGCTCCTGGAAGCACAGCCAGGTGGGGGGGGGATGCTGGAATGCTGCTCCTGGAAGAAGAGCCCGGTACAGGGAATGCCACTCATCTGGTAAATGTGCTCCCCACTTGATGAAAATGTGGAATGTTGATAATAAGGCTCCCAGAGGAACTGTTTGATTGGTTTTAAATGCCAAGGCAGGTAAAATCCCATTCCACTGAGTTCCTGTAGGGAAGATGAGCTGGCAGAACCCAAGTGCGTGCCCTGGGTTGGGTCCTGCTCTCACTTGGATGTTGAACCCTTTTTTCCTGTTTCCCATCAGCTCGGCGAACACCACGAAAAGACCAAAGAGAGCTCCGAGTACTTGAAATACCTGACGCAGCAAGCGGTCGCTCTGCAGCGCACAATGAACGAGATCTACAAGAACGGCTCCAATGCCAACATCATGCCACTGAAGGTAACCCAGGGGCACGGGGGAGCGTGCTGTGCCAGCAGCTGTTTGTCCAGCTGCTCCTGAGGGACATGGAGTGTCAGGAGGGGGCAGTGGCTGTGCCAGGTTGTACCCTTCCTGAGCAGAAGGCCCCTGCCAGGGCCATGGCTCAGACACAGCGTGGATGGAGCATCTGTCCCCCATGAGTAAAAGGTCCCTGGGCTCCAGCTCTTTGTCCTGAGCTCGGGCAGTTGGGTGCAGTGATGGTGTTGTGGGGTGCCTGGGGAAGTAGCAGGGTACAGGGACAGCTCCTGGGCTGAGAGCCTGGCACACCTCCACACAACCCTGCCCTGCTGCTGACTCACTGCCTGGGGGCAGGTTGCTCAACCCAGAAGTACTTCAGTTTCCTCATCCTCAAAAATGCTGTCATCTTTTCACCAGGTGCTTTGTTCTTCTTCCAGGGATGTTGCAGTTGGGGAGGCTGGGCAGGGAGTGTGGGGGGGCTGCCTTACCTTACATGGAGCAGGAACGACTGGCCCTCTTGGGCCAAACCCAACTGCTCCTACCTGCCTGCACCCCTGGCAGAGCACCCAGCCTGTGCAATGCCAGGCTGCACGCCAGCAGACTGGGAAAGAGGGTTCCAGCTGCAGGGAGGACGGAGTGGGAGAGTGCTCTGTGGGTGGGTTTTCTTCTCCCTATGGAGAACTGGGAACAGACCTGAGGGGTTCGTGGCAGCTAGGGGAGCACAAGGACCTTGAACTGAGTAAAAGATAAGTCCAGGGAATGGGGGCCAGTGAAGAGGCTCAAACCCATACAAAGAGCACCAAAGGTTTTACCCTTGTTACAATACTTGAAGGAGGGTAGAAAACCCAACACAATTGGAACTGGCACCGTGTTGTATTTAACTGAAGTCCTGCAGGGTTCAGCAGGAGGTTCCAGCAGGGACTGGTGGATGGTGCTTTCCAGCTTACGGATATACATACAGACATAGATAATAAATGATGCTACTTTCTCAACTGTTTAATTTCTCAACTGTTGGTAAATGGTGTCTGGACTTGCTTAGCAGTTTGGAATCCTCTCTGGGTTCTGACTCCTAAAACTTCTTCTCTCTTGTCGTGTAGTTCACAGCTCCCAGTATGGCCAGCGTCCTGGAGCAGCTGAACATTATCAATGGAATTCTCTTCATTCCACTAAGGTACAGAGATTCTTCTGGGTTGTGCCTTTAGAAATCAAGTCTGTATTGTCTTTGTTCATAAGAGAGCAGGAACGAGCTCCCCAGGATTTGTTTCTTTTAGCCAAGATCACAAGTCAGGCTCTGATTAGCATCACCAAGACCACTATAAACAGCAGGACTCTTACATTATTGTTTTCTAATTATTATGAATTGTCTCTTAAACTTTTAGTTGAAAATTTGATTGTGATGGTGGTGAAAATAGATGAACTGAGCCAAGGCTGTGTTGTTCTAAGGCTGTAAATAATCACTGGTAGTAAAAATACAGCAGCAGCAACTGGAGCTGCCTGGCCATCACCGACATCAACCCCCTGCTCTTCCCAGCCCCACCCAGGGAGCAGGTTCTGCCTGGTGCCTGGCAGACCGGGCCCTGGCCATGCTCAGGGTGGCTGAGCTGTGGGGAGGGACACACAAGCAGCATTTCCTCCTTGTTGAACACGACCGTGTCCTGGTGCTTCGCCATTCCCCCGGCCCGTCTAACGTCTGCTCCCCTTCCTCCTTTCCCCTTCAGCCAAAAAGACTTGGAGAACCTTAAAGCCGAGGTGCAGCGACGCCAGCAGCTCCAGGAAAGCATGAAAAGTGGGGAACAGCTGGAAACAGAGGACAAAGCTGTGGAAGAGAAAGAGGCTGAGCCGAGCATGCCTTCTGCTGCCATCCCCTTAACACAGAGCTCTGCTTAACCGTGTACCTCGCTTTAAAAAAAAAAAGTTTAAACCACCCTTTTCTGAATCTGGCCCAGGGCCTTGGCTGCCCTTGGAGCAGCTCCTCCTTTTTGACAATGTTATTGCACTGGTACAATTAATACACAATGCAAAGAACTAATCTGAGCAATGTAATCTGTCTGCCCGAGCTTGTGTCTGCCACGCGAGGGGAAGTGGCCGGAGGCAGCACAGACCCGTCCTGGCGCGGGGCCCTCCTGCCGTGTGTGTGTCCGTGTCGTGTGTGTGCGCAGCAGTTATTTCTACTTTGTACATATGAATTCCAAATGAACTGTCTGGAGGGATGTAACATTTCTCAGGTCATTTTTATGTTGACTAAGGACACTGCTTTGCTAAACCAGTACAGAACCAGCCCCATCGCTGCTCCGCGTAAAACGTGGATTCCAAGCCAAAAGATTGATTTCCCCCCAGTCACTATCCAAGATTGTGCTAAGAACAGCCATATTTGTGTCACTCAGATGACTGAAGCCTGTGACATGTGGAAGTGGGGGATGTACAGCATTTTCTACATCAGGATATAGCCATGGGATTCCTTTAACCATTTTTTTCTATGTTTGGTTGGCAGTTTGGCAATTCAGTGGGGTTTTGTAACATTCACATTCTAATTTTCAAGGTAAAGATAGAGATAGAGATATATATATATATATATATGATATTCACCGTTCCACCTTTGCTCTGCTTGCAGCTGAGTAACTTGGGATACTGTATCCAAAGAGCGAGGGCTTGATGTTTAAAAAAGCGCACAAACTTCCATTGCAGTGGAAACCCCAGTGCCTCGGAGAGGTGGGAACGCAGCAAATGAGGGCTGAGCTAAGGGGAGTGATGAGGGAATCGTGGCCCTACTAAAGGAGGGGAGAGGGGAGGAGAATTCAGAAAGAGACTTGCTCTCATTTGCAACAGCAGCTGTGATAGAGCTGAGGGCCCAGAACCTGATGAAATCACAGCCAGAAAGTAACCAGGTTTTGGGGAGGGGGTTTCAATAAGAACTGAAGTTCCCCCAGCACTGAAACCTCTGGCAAATACCTTCTTCTCTGGCATTTTTGCACACTGGTTTTGGGACTGGTGCCGGGAGCTTCCATTGCTGGCAATGGATGGTAGTGAATGGCAGGTGCCACTAAAGAAATCCTCCTGTCCCCTCCCCTCACACGCACATCCCATGGGGTTGTCACTGTCCTCAGGCAGGTAAGACGTGGCCGCTGCAGGCCCTGGGATGCCGACAGAGTTGAATGTCCTGTTTCCCAAGCAGATCAAGCTGTAGAAGCAGGGTGGGCTGGCCGCAGCCCCATGCTGCAGGCACCCAGCCTCTCCCTCCCTCCCTCCCTCTCGTCGTCTGTCCTGGATCGTGCCCTGTGCTAATCCACGCTGCTTCTTTTACTGACCCTTGGAGCCACGTGCTGTCCCTGTGCTCTGTACCCTCGGTTTCCTGTCTGGCCTGACAGGTGTTTGTAACTCGGGGCTGGGGTGGGGGGAAGGAGGGAGCAGCCTCTGAGGTGTTGGAGGCAACAAAGCAGAGTCTTCACTGCGAATGAACTTGCTCCTATTAGAAAAATTCTGAATTTCCTGGAAAGCAATCAATAAATGACTACAGTGCATCTTTCCTACAAGATTTTTCTTTTACTAGTGTCTTTCAGTCCATTAAAAGCTTTTTAAACTCTTGCAGGTACTTTATTGCTTTCTTTATGGTTTGGTGCAAGGTGTTGGTACCAGCACTGAAACCACCACTCCTTGAGGAGTGGGGGGAGAGAGCAGGACCAGGTGACCTGGAGGCTTTCAAACCTGTAAACCAACACCAGAGTCACAGCCCCAGCCCAGAGGACCCACAGCCTCTGCTGTCAGAATCCCTCTGTGCTCAGCGAGAGGAGTCACTTTGCCCTCTTGTTCCAGGGCAGAAGTGGGAGCAGGGACACGGGGGCTCTGGGGATCTTGTACCCACATGAAATGAAGCTGAAGAACACAGGTCCCGGCTACTGAGGCTCCATGGCCAAGCAGCTCTGAGGGCAACACAGGCTGGTAAATAACTGCATTTACCAGTATCTATCTGTACCTCTCTACCTCTTTTGGGTTCTGGGGGTTCTCATTACTCTGTTCACAAGTTCTTAAGTGTAAAAACTGACGCATGAGCCCTGGGGCACAGCTGGGCCAGAGGCAGGCAGATGTTCGGGAAGCTGAACGTGGCTCCCTGGCCCCAGAACAACTCACCTGCCCAGCCACCCTGGCTTCTACTTTGTACAGGTACATGTAGCCCCCGTCACTTGGGTCTGGCCCAGGCAGGGTTTAAGCCCTGTGTGTGTCCCACAGGAGCCCTGAGTCCCCCCTGTCCCCAGGGCTGGCAGCAACTGCCACAGCCTAAGACAAGGACCTGCAACAAAAGTAACTGCAGAGAATGATCAAACCCTCCACAATCCTGATTGGAGGCACCTGGAAATACCCAACTTGCACCCTCCTGGCTTTCCTTCCAGACACTTAAATGTCATTGGACGCATCACACACCACAAGAGCTACAACTTTTTCTCCAAGAAAGAAGACACCTGCTAAACTGTCACAGAAAAATCCAACCACATCCAACCCAACCAGGGAAGGGCAGTGCTGGCACCAGCCCCAGGGCCCTGCCCAGCATGGGCACAAGGCTCTCCTGCCCACCTGTGAGACAAGCTTAATCCACACAGAGCATTTCCCGCAGTACCTCACTGCACTGCATCAGTCAACAAAACCTCTCACTACTCCAAATGCCATGAACCACTCAAACCCACTTCCTGCATCCCCAGGTAAGCACAACTTAAAATAAGCGCAAGGGCAAAGCAGGCGTGGAGCAAAATCTGAGGGTGAAACACCAATAGCTTTTTTCAAAATAGTTTTAATTCTTGCATCCAAGGAAACAAAACCACATCTAGTTTTATATGCATTTAATAGTTTACCAATTGGTACAATAAGATTTTTTTAATATGCAGAAAACATGAATAAATTTTGTTTTACACAGTCTGAGAGCAACAAATCTTACTGTAAAACACAGAGCAGTATTATATACATTCCTTTACCGATTTTAATTGTGTCAATAGCTTCAGTTAACTCCTACAGCCTGGGAACTGTTCTCTCCAATTGCAACCTCTAACAGCGCTCAAACAAACATCTGACTTTGCCTTCACGTCGATGTCGGGATCGACTCTAAAGCGTGAGGATTTTGCTAACTTCTCTTCAGAATGAACTCGGGGAAGCCTGAGGGACAGGCAGGACAGGAAAGCAGCTACTTACATGACACAGTGGAAAGATAAAAAGGCCAGTTAATGCCAGTTGTGACTTGCAAATCCAACGCGACCCCCCCGCTCCCCCCCGGCCATCCCACCCCTCTATGCACGTGCTCTTGCTACAGGACTCTCGGTATTGATTTAATACACGGACGTATGTACAGCTGAACACAACAGCTCACTCCAAGGGCGCTTCTCCTTCACTCCACTCAGCATTTGCAATATTCAAATCATTAAAGGATTACCAAGCCACCACTGTCTACAAAAACAAAGTATTTTTCCTTTTAAACAGCTCTCAGGGGAGTCAGGAGCTGTCCAAGAGTGATTTCTCAGGCAGTTCACATGGACAGGAGGAGGCAGAGGGAAGGCAGGGACCCCATGCCCACAGCCCCCACTCACTACCAACCAGGGGTTGTTTTCCTTTCCTCAGTGCCCCGGGCACACATTGGTCACACCACACACAAAAGCAGGACGGGTTTGTTTCACCTTCTAAAGTGCAAGATGGTATAAAACATCGACTTCCAGATTCTACCTAAACCACAACGAATGTTGCACTTTCTGGCCCGTGTGGCCCAGCCCAGTCTGGGCTAAGCCCAGGGATCTCCAGTGGCTCTCTGGTGACATGGGCCTGTGGGGCCTGGCAGGTGTTGCCAGTTTTAGTCAGAAGTGCCAAAGCAGCAGCAAACCTCTCAACCCCTCCAATACATTTAGTTCATAATTGACCCAGTAACCTCATTGTTGCAGTTCTAATCACAGCAAAGGCACACCACGAGCTGACAGAAACAGTGGGGACACTCCAATAGCATGTCCCAGTGTCCCCCTCACTCCCACGCCTGTGGTGTGGCTCTCCCTTCCAACCAGGGCTTCAGCTTTGGTCCAGTCGGGACCATCCCTGAGATCATTCCCTGCTGCCCCAGGAGAAGGCTCACTCTGCACGGCAGCAGTGCTGTGTCTCACACAGCAGTGATGCTGCTGCCAGCACTGGGGCTGGTTGTCCTGGTAAATGCTTCTTTGCTACAGGGAAAAAATGCAGTAGACAACTTCCACATCACAGGTACCTTTAATTTCTCATTCAGGTTTGAGTTATGTACATGAGGGTGGTTTAGACTTAAATAAAGTTTCTAGGTCCTACCAGGAATTATATAGATGTTATTACTTTACAGTTGCAGATGCATGGAGGGATTTAAGATGCACTACTTGTGTATCTGGAATTCTCCAAGAGGACAAAAAGCAGCAAATTTTTCCAGTCCAAGCAGCTAACGAACAAAACAGACTTTATTCGTGCATGCTTAACTGCAGCAACACACACCGAGAATGACAAAAACCACTGGATTTAAGAGATTAGCCTAGATCTTAAACTGGCTCTGAAAACCCCCACATCAGAATCTCGCTTCCTCCACTGCTTCCCAGAGGATCCCACACCCCAATCCAGCTCCTCCTCAGAACAACGGGTCCTTCTGGGGTGACTGTGGAAGTTTTCCCCTCACCAGTGCAGTGTGTTCACCCTCCAGCCCACCCTATGCTGGTCAGGGACCCTCAGCTTTAAAAGGGACATTTTAAAAGCCATAGATTAAACCAAAGGAATAAAATAAAGCACAAATTCACCTGTTAAAACATCAGCCTGGTACTTCATTGTATTGTCAATTTTAAAGTTGATTTTTAAAAAGACCTGGTTAGTTTGATAAGTATTGTAATTCCTGGTTATCTACAATGGAATCTGTCACAAAAATGCTGATTAAAATATTTATAATATTTTCGTTCATTTCAGATCAAAATATGTAACTTTAGGGATATGCAAATTAAAAATTGTGTACACCAA
This sequence comes from Atrichornis clamosus, assembly GCA_013400975.1. Lineage (NCBI taxonomy): Eukaryota > Metazoa > Chordata > Aves > Passeriformes > Menuridae > Atrichornis > Atrichornis clamosus. Next base: position 37,925 of record WBMZ01002930.1, read on the forward strand.
ACAACATAAATACTAATAACTGAGCTGGGCTGGTTTTGCTGATAGGATTTGGGTTTGGTTTTAATGTTTAGCATTATTCCCACAGATGGGAGTGGGCTTTGTTCATTGCATTTTTCTTTTAGAAGCCTATATGGATCTGACCTGCCATTGTCAACTGATTCTCAAGACATTTAGTGCTTCCTTTAAAGCTTTTCAACGCTGCAGCCCAAGGTATCTCTCTACTTGCAAACCCCAGGACGTTTTTATTGGAGCCACATTGCCAAGGTGAGGATCACCTCATTGTCAAAGGGTTTCCAAGGAGGCACTAAGGAAACCAAGAAACTTTTGTATACCCCAACTTCCTGCCAGTGAATGAGGGAAGTGTCCTTTGAGCCTGCTGTGTAATAGGAATTGCACATCTCTAACAAACATGGAAAGCAAACAGCAAGTTGGACCATGGCAGTCATTTGGGAGAGGAAGCTCTACTGGAAACTGGATCACTAAACTCTAGTGGTATGGACAACTCCTCCTGGAAGTTTGTCTAGCATAAAAAAAAAACAAACAAAAAACCCATTTAAACTTAGTTTAACAGCACAGCTTAACCATTGAATGACCAAATAAAAAATAAATACATTTATCACATCAGCTGCGACTAGGATTTGTTGTCTTATTTCAGGTTTACAGTCAGTTCTATAAATATACCAACCCTTGCGTGACAGGAGGCCAAAACAAGTGTTTTCTGTTGATTTGGCAAATGTTTCATGACAAATATTCCAGAGTTTAATTAATTTCCATTAATTACATATAAGGTTCAGAAGATTCTGAATTGCAGCCTTATTATCTAGTATTCTTAGAGAAGATTTATTAAGCACACTTAAGTGATGTTACATAGATACACATTTCTGAAAGAGCCCTACAAAACTTTTCCCAAATGAGGTCACCAATTCAGGCACCAACAGACAGCAGAAAGAAAAACAGGTATAATTATCCGACATAACGACACTGTCAACTATTCAGTTAAGTGCCCTATTCCAATCATCCCACTTCTGCCTTCTCAGGTCTGATGTGACCAATGCCAGCCCATGTTCTTAAACCTATGGTACTTCTAGACAACGTATGTAAATTTACAGTATACAATTTGGATTCACCATGCATGAATACTTTGTGTGTAACATTTAATAAGCTCAATCTACATCCAGAATAATTTACATGAAAGGACAATATTTATTTAAACAGAGCTCAATGGGTAACCATGGTATCTGAGTGCATCCAGAGGAAAAGGGGTCACTGTGAACTCCATCAGCGGCACTCCCACACTTTTACTGTTTGATCTACACTCCCAGTCACCACGTATGGGGCTGTCTTGTGGAAATCTGCCAGAAGACAAAAGCTCATGTTACCAATGAACCCAGAACTACAGCATTTCCCCTCTCACTGAATGGCACTGCTTTTTCAAAACAATTCTACCAGCTCAAAGGCTAAATTCCAAAGCTCATCATGGCTGTACTTCTGTAGGCAAATTCTCTCATGCTGTAATTTTGTAAAGCATGAGAATCTTTCAATTCAGCTACAAAGAAGCTTTTATGGAAAAGAAATCTAGAAAACTTATAAAACATCTCACACTGATAAAACCCTTCAATCCTGCCAGGAGACAAAAATTCATGTACTTAACAACAGGTATTCAAGAATCAGGAAACTTGAATTTTGCTGCAGATAGTACCATCTGTGAACTTGTATTTACACATGTACAGAGCACTATTCCCCAGGAGATCCCCATATATTTTGTATATACAAATCAATTTGGAGCTGGCTCAGAGACAGGATGGGGAAGGCTAACCAAGAGGAATCAGTCTCTCTGTAGGAAGGGTGAGCAAAACCAGCTCTAACTGAAGCAGCCTATTCCAGGATTAACCAAGCCCTGGTAAGGGTCTGGTGTTCTTCAACTCACATTGTTCCTCCCACATTCTCATCAGCTGCCCAGCCGCTTCAGGGGGAAGTCAAACTCTGCATTTAATTAGACCTGCCAGTTTGTTCAGAGAACCCCAGAAGTCAGCTCCAGGCTCCTTGCTCCACACTCACACAGCTGTGCTAAAGGAGCTACAGACTGCCAGAGGAAGAGATTAAAAAACCAACGGAGCAGATACCAGAGCAAAGCCAGCCTTGCTGAACAGGGAGGGGTTGGTTTGTTCTGGCTTTGCCAGGGCAGGGGGGAACTAATGTCTAACAAGATCTGCTAACACCAACCAGCAATGTCCAGGAAATCAAAGTAACCCTTTTCTGACTGTTTTGTGCACACCCCTCTTGTCTTCCTTTTGCTGGGCAAGCACTGGCACTACAGCACTCCCCAGACACCTGCATGCTCTGGTGACAGGTTCCAGAACTCCTCGGCAGTTAACATCCTTATCTATGTGCAACACTGGCAGCAGAAGTGGAAAAATCCAGCACACTCCAACTCTCCTCTGTCCTAATTTGATTAACACACAGAGAGCACAAGTTGCACTACAGCCCAAAGGTGAATGCCAGCCTGGTGCTCAGCTGCAGCTGGTAAGGAAGCAGCAGCTCTGGCACTGGGAGCAATACATACCCAAAGAGGTAACAAAGTGTTCGTGCGCGTTGAGGGTTTTCATGCATCGCTTGTTCTTGAAGTCCCAGACACGGAGAGTCTTGTCATCAGCACAGCTCAAAATAAACTTTCCCCCAGAATGGAACAGGACGCCACGTACCCAGTTATCATGGCCCACCTTGTGCACAAGGAGAGATCAGTGAGCAGGTGCAGGCTGTGAGCTGAGCATCCCACACCTCACACTATGGCACATTGAGGGACCCCTGCCCGGCCCCGCAAGGACAGCACTGATGTGCTGAAACCCGTTACAACTCGCAGCTTATCTCCAGTTTCTATTATTACACCTCTATCAGTTCTCCCAACAATGCAAGTTCCTGTCCTTGAAGGCAAACAAACAGCAGTCCTCATGTGATCTGCACCAATTCTGCTCTCCACCCCCAGCACTACCACACAGTCCAGCCGGAATCCGAGCCGGGAACAGCAGGCTATGGCCTGCAGGAAGTCTCACACGTGGGAACAACATGACATTTCACAGAAGACAAAATTCAGGTAACTACCAGCATTTCTGCAAACAAACCAAGCTACTCATCACAGAACCTACACCACACTATGGTTTTGGAGAGTCTTGGTATTTCTTAGCAACAACAAGATCTGAACTACAGAAGCCATTAAAACTGTATTTCCAGCATTTGTATTATTATAACTATGGCTTCTCTTGAAAACATGACATAAAAGATAATACATTTCATTAAAACTGGTTGCACATACACAGCTATGACTGCCAGAAAAACACCAATGGACTTACAAGTGTCATAAGGCACATGCCAGTGCTAATGTCCCACATCTTAATGGTCTTGTCTCTGGATCCAGACAGCAGAAAAGGCCCAGGCTTGCCACTCTTCTTAGTCTACAGAAAATTATGGTTTAAGTTATGGTATACATGGGATGGAAAGGGAAAGAGGAGGAAGGCAGCAGATCCCTTCCCAGTGCTATTGCTTAGTACCAAAATCAGATCATACGACAGCTTACAGCAAATAAACCCACACTGCCAAAGCTGGGTCACAGGCCCTGGCACTAATGCTAGGAGAATTAAACAACCTGTTAAAAGAAATGGATGTTTGTCCTGCTGATGTCACAAGCCAAGTAACACTTTGAATACACACTTGCCTACTGCAAGATATCCTCTGTTAACACTAGATACAGCTCAAGTGCCACATCTTGGGACACATGAGGATGCAGCTCACACATACCTTTGTGTTCACATTATTCATAAGGTGCAATGAAACAGGTTAGGAATTTCTGAAAACTTCTTACTCTCAAGTGATTTCTGTGTGTAGTCATGCATGCATGCAGTGAGCGCTGGCTGAGCT
>WBMZ01002931.1:0-12743 GCA_013400975.1 Atrichornis clamosus
CGTCCTCGCTGCTGGCCGGGCTGCCCTCGGGAGACTCCGGCGCCGCGAGGTTTTCCTCCTTCATCTCCTCGGCTGCTCCGCGGGGCCGGCGGCGGCTCCGGAGGCGCGGCCCGGAGCGTTCGGCCCCCGGGCTCCCCGGGCGGCCCAAGCCCTGCAGAGCCCTCCAAGGAGCTCCTTGGCTTTTCCTTTGGGCCACGGAGAGGAGGGCGCGGGGATGACTTTGGGAACGGCTCCTGCTGATAGGGCGAGGGGGCCGTGGGCGGACCAGGCACAGACCAATGCAAGGTAGCGCCGGCAGTGCCGGAGTTTATGGGTTCCAGATTTCCTCGCTCCCTCCCCACCGACACCCCGAGCCCTCCGGCTCAGATGCTCCCGCATGGCCGGGGACATTCCCGGTGCCGAGGGAGCACCGGCCTTGGAGCCCAGCGCAGCCTTCAGGGGAACTGGAGTCTTTATCTTTAAAATTTTCCGACCCAGTTGGCCCTGCAAGGAAATACCCACTGGTTTGGTGTGGAGCAGGGGACTTTTGTCCGTGGGGGGTTCAGGTGGGAATGTGGAGCAATGAGCAATCCAGGAAGTCTCTGAATCCAAAGGAAGAAGGAACAGTGATCGGAATCCGTAGGGATCCTGAAAAATGGCATTGTTCCAAATGAACTTGAGTTGGTATCCCTCCATCCATCCCTCTATCCATCCCTTCATCCATCCCTCCATTCATCCCTCCACCCATCCATCCATCCATCCATCCCTCAATCCATCCACCCCTCAATCCATCCATCCATCTCTCCACNCTCAATCCATCCATCCATCTCTCCACCCATCCATCCCTCCATCCATCCTCTGCCCACATTCCAACCCAAACCATTCCATGATTCCCCTCCCAGAGCCGGCCCCGCTCCTCGCACGCCACCGTCAGGACTGGGATCAGGGAAGACAATGGATCACAGGGGCTGGGAAAGCCCCAGGAGACAAAGGCTGAGGAGAAGATCCCCCAGGAAGGGCGGGATTCCAGCGGGATCCAGGGCCCTCTGATCCAGGAGCGCTCCCGAGCGCTGGGGAACTGCCAGCGAGCACCAGCTGAGGCTCGGGCTGTGCCTGGCCTTTATTTCTTCATTAAACTTTTTTTGTTTGTTTTCCTTTTAAAAGAAAATAAAATGTAATTTAATTTCGCCAGGAGAATGGTTCTGGCCGAGGGAAGCGAGGTTTGGGATCGGGGCTGATACCCTGGAGCGAAAAAGGAGGAACACAATGAGCTTTGAAGTGCGGGAAGGAGCAGCCCCACGCCCGGAACAGGCTCTTTTGTCCCCACACTCGGAGGCCCTGTGGCTTTTCCCTCAAACATTTCAATTTGTCCTTTCAGTGAGTGTTTTTTGGGAAGAACATTCATCCAAACTTTTCATGGAAAGGTCACAAGTCACCAGAGTGGTTTCCATAACTCTGCCAGCTCGCTGGGGGCTTTTTTTTAGTGCTCGTTTTGACACATCAGGGAAAATTTCAAGCCTTGAAGATGAAGAAACAACTTGGCCAAGCCCAGCTCTCTTGACTCAGGGAGAAGTCACCGGATGGGAGGTTTGAATTCCCAATTCCCACCACTTCCCAGCCCCTCTGGCCATGTCCTCTCCCGGTCTGTCCCCTGCGGCTCCGGCCCATCTCCCCTGAGCAGAATTTTGGGGGAATCTTCTCCCAGGGAACAACTGACGGGACAGCAGGAAACAGCCTGGAGTGGCGCCAGCAAAGGTTTAGGTTGGATATTGGGAAAATCCCTCCTGGAATTCCGTGTCCAGCCCTGGCACAGGGGATTTAAGAGCCCCCCAGGTGGATGTGGCCCTTGGGGACAGGGCCAGGGGTGGCCCTGGCAGTGCTGGGGGAGCGTTTGGTCGCCTCAGAGGGCTTTTCCAACCTAGGTAATTCCACGATCCCGAAGACTCTGGAGCTGCTGCTCCACTTCCCAGGGACATCCCTGGATCTGACCAGACCCGAGGTAATTCCGGGCACAAACCCGGAGGCTGAGCCTCGGTGCTGAGGGAGTTTTGTTTGCTTTTCTTTTGCTTTGCTTTGCTTTTTTTTGTCTCCCTCCAAGCTCCTTCTCTTTGTTCCAGAGGACAAAAATAATCCCCGTTTCATCCCGCGTGAAGAAAAGGAGGATAACGCTGATAAATTGGGAACATGAAAGGGAGCCAGGAATAGCTGCTGCCCCTGGAGGCCGGGAAGCGCCTCTGGACCCGCAGGTTTTTCGAGTTACGGCGGCGCTGGAGTGGAAACATCTGCGGTGCCGCGAGAAATGCAGAGCATCCGCGCCCGTGTGGTTTCCGCGGCAACCGCGGGGAATTTCGGGCGCGGGGACCGGGCTGGGAAGAGGAGCCCGCGGGGCCCTTTGATCCCGAGCCCACGGATGGATGGACGGCCCCGCGATCCATCTCCCGGTCCCGCTGACATCACGGCCCCGGAACGCGCCGGGCTCGGGGAGGACTGAAAGCTGCCGGAGAAGACGCGGCCCCCCACACTGGAGGGACTGGGAGGCCTTGGGGGGTTACTGGTGGCACTGGGAGCGCGTCCCGGCGCTTCCCTGCGGGATGGGGCGATGGGATGAGCCCGGCATGGGGCACTGGACAGACCCCACAGGTGCCACCGACCCGCCCGTGCGGGGGCCATCCTGTTCCACTTAATTCCGACACGTGGAAGTTCTTCCCCCTCTTTTCCTCCCCATCTGTTTCCATCTGGCCATCAAAGGAGCGAAGGGTTCGGGGTCCTGCTGCCAGGAGCTGTCCCGAGTCCTCCTGGCACAGAGGGGGATGTTGGGATCCGCCCCAGCTCGGCCCTTCCTGGCCTTTCCTGACCCCTAGAGCTGGCCTTGCCCTGCCCTTGGATCTGCACCGATCCCAGGCAGCGCTGCCGAGGATCTCTCAGGATCCTGCTTGGAATAAAAGGCCACCATAGGGGGTTGCTTTTCCCATTTCCTCCAGGTTTCTCCTCCAAAGGGTCCAGCCCCTGGATGTCCCCAGCCCCTGGATGTCCCTATCCCAGGATGTCCCAATCCCTGGATGTCCCCAGCTCCTCACGGGGGTTGCAGAAGCCCCTCCAGCCGCCCCCGTTGGCCCCTCCCAGAGGGACGCATCCCGTTCTCCCTCTGTTTTCCATCCCCCACCCCTCCCAGCCCCGCGGCACATCTGGGACGATCCCGGAGCCTTCAAAGCCGGGGAGAGACTAAAGGAGCTCAGCCCCTGGCTGGAGATGAAAGGAAAACTCTTCCCTCGGCGGCTGGAACGAGTTCCCGGTGCTCCGGCACGGGGCTGGAGGCCCATTTCCTGCGCGGCCTTTCCAGAGGGAGTTGGGAGCAGATTCCCAGAGCGGCTGCGTCCCGAGAGGGCTCCGGGCTCCCGGAGGGGCTCCCGGGATGCTCCGTGGGCTGAGGGGGAGTGGGAAGGGGAGGGAAAAGCTCCCGGCCCGGCACAGCCACGAGCGCGGGGCTGGGCAGCGGCTGCGAGCCACAGATTTTCCTCATTTTGTCCAAGGAAATTCTGTTCCGATTAAAAGGCGTTTGATCTCCGCGGAGCGCGGGGGGAGAGGCTGGGGGGGGGTCGGGTTTCTCTCCAATTGTTGGGCTTTGTTGGGCTCAGGGATCGGCTCAAAGCTCCCGGGACTTCCAGGCTGCAAAACCCGGAGTTGGCTCCCAGGGTTTATTAAAAGGTGGAGGAGGAAGGGAGGGAGCCACAAACCCCTCCCGGGGCTCCCCCTCTCCCGGGGCTCCCCCTCTCCCGGATCCCGGCTGGTTTTCCAAAGGTTTGATCCCTCTCCCTCAGGGCAGCAGAATCCTCCAGCTCCTCACCCTCTCCATCACCAGCAATAAAAGGTTTTTTCCAGGCTGTAGAAGGCAAATGTCCCACCTCCCCAGCTGGGAAGGAGCAGAGGGACCCCCAGAGAGGCCGGGACCTCTCGCTGACCCCTTGGCCGAGCCGTGGTCTGGCCCCTTCAGGGTCTCCACCACCATCCCGAAGGCTCTTCCCAGATTTCCCGCTCCCACCCAGGCCTTTCCAGGCTCCTTGTCCAACCCTGGGCCCATACTGAACTGTTTTGCTCCCCTGGTTGTTGTCCAAGCTGGGAGATGTCCTAAAAATAACCACTCCCAGCCCTGTGTGCTGCTCATCCCCCCCGGCCCTGTCCCAGCTCCCTGCCTGCTCCGCTCAGCCCATCCCAATGCCAGAACTGCTCCCTCGGGAATGCTGAACCCCACGGGATTTTCACCCAAACCCGCCTCTGGCTGCTCGGCCTGTGGATTCCCTCGGGAATTGCGGCAGCCTGGCAGGACTGGGCTCGTGTCCGAGCGTCCAATGCCAATCCAGCTGGACACGGCACCCGGGAGCCAGGAGACTCCTCTGGGATTCCTGGCTCCAGCCAGAAGCTCTTCCTCGGGGACTCTTCCTCACACTGGTCCCTTGTCCCCCTTCCAGACCCTCAGGAATGGGGCTGGATGCACAGTGATTCCTCACAGCTGTCCCTGCCAGACCAAAGATGACCAGAAAGTTCCTTCCAGCCTCATTTTCTCCCTTTATCCCACACAGGGACATCCCTTTATCCCACCCTCTTCACGCCCAGCTCTGCCCCATTCCCAGGGGTTCCCCAACCTCCCATTCCTGTCCAAACCCCCCACTCCATCCATGTCCTGCTCCAGCCAGCCTGGGATGGCCCTGGCTCCCCTCGAGGGCTGCCATGAGTGGACTGGAATTGGGGGATTTCCCGATTTTTGGGAACAGAGAACAAATCTGTGCTGAGTCAGCTCCCGCTCCCGGGGCGGGATCCGTGGCGCAGGGACACCACGGTTCCAGGTTCCATGGATTCCCCAGGGAACAGGGACCTGTGACCCAGCAGGTCCCTCCCGGTCCCCACGTCCAGGACCATCCACGGGCACCTCCTGGAAGCCCAAAACTTCCTTTGCCCCGTCCCAGAGCTGGGGGACGCCCCCAGACCCACCCCAGAGCCCACGCTGGGGACACAGAGCCAGGATCCCAGGATTTCTGTCCCAGCAGTGGCACCGGCGCCCTCCTCCCCCCACAGCCACCTGGAGGGTCCCCAATCCCAACCCGGCTCATCCGGAGCCTCTGAGGCGCCGCTTCCGCCCTCGCCACATCTTGAGAGCAGATTGGGAAAATGCAAAAAATCTGTTGTTTTCCTTTCGGGCGCCTTTGAACCCCTCCCAGGGCAGGAAAAGTGAGATCAGGGCCACCGAGGGACCCCCTGAGACCCCCCCAGTGAGGGGTTGGAGGGACAGGTCCTCCACGAGCCCCAATACACCCCCAAAATCCAGCAGACACTCCCCAATTCCTGAAGATTCCTCATGCTGCCCACCACCAGGGAATAAGGAATGCTGCAAAGGGGAAAATGGGCAATTCCATGAAAAATGTGGACGGTGAGGCCTGGTGCAGCAGGAGGACAGGGCGGGGTGGCCGCGTCCCTGGGGTCCGTGGGGAGGGGATGGATTCTAGTCCTCGGGGGGACCTTGGAGCCCCCCCGGCCCGGCCGTGCCGCTGCCGCCCCCTGGCGGCTCCCGCGGGCCCTGCACCCGGGGGTCCCGGTGTCCCCCCGGTGTCCCCCCCGTGTCCCCGGTGTCCCTCCGGTGTCCCCAGTGTCCCCCCGGTGTCCCCCCCGTGTCCTCTCCCCACATTCCCTCCAGACCCCATCCCACGGTGGGTGACGGGATTGGGATAGGGCTGGGAATGGGAGCTCAGGGAGCGCCGCCCCTCTAAGCCCCTCCAAACCCCCCCCCGAGCCCCTCTTCCCTTTGCTGTAATTCCAGTGAAACCGGATGGAAATACCACCACTTCCCCAAAAATTCCTTTGGGCTGAACCCCCCCCATTCCAAGGGACCTGTGAGGGGAAAAGCCCCCTCAGGCCTCCCTGTGGATGTGGACGCTGATGAGGAAGCCCCGAGTTAAACGCTCCAAATCACCCCAAAAAGGTCCTGTGCAATTCCCACCCATCCCGCGGGGTGTCCCGGGATTCCAGGGCCCCCCAGGGAATTCCAGTGCAGCCAGGCTGGTGAGGAAGGGCTGTATTTGTGGTGGCACAGACAGGTGACAGCGGGTTTGGCACCAAACCTCCCACCGAGGAGCAGACCAGGAGTAATCCGTGTAAAAATAGAGGGAATATTTACACACAGGATCCTTTAAAAAGCCGGGATGTGGGAGCAGAAACTCCAGGGCTAAAACATGTCAGGGGTTGGAGGTGCGGGGCTGCTCGCGGGTGACTTCAGAGCCAGGAAAATCAACTTAAAAGGGAATTCTGCATCCCAATCCCACCCCAATCCAGGTGGCAAAGCAAACAGGGACAGGTAGGACAAGAGGAAATGACCAAAAGTGAGGTGCCCAAACCACCTGGAAACGCCACAGTGGTGCCACAGCTGTGGGCAGGGAAGGAGGAGTTATCCCACCCCTGCCAGCTGAGTTATCCCACCCCTGCCAGGTGAGTTATCCCACCCTTTGGGTCACCTGAGGAGCCCCTGTCCCCTCCCCTCTCCTCCTGCTCCCAGGGAAGTCGAGCAGGAAACACAGGAGACGTTTTTCCACTGTTTTTTTCTCATTCCCAAGGCTCAGGCAGGTAAAGCCCTCTCCCCCACACACCCCACGCTCCAACCCCAAGCATTAAATGTGGCATTTGTGGTTAATCAGGGCATTCAGTTCCTTTTTAAAATGCCCCGGAGAGCGGCCAGGAGCAGCATTCCCACCGCTGGCAGTTCTGGGATGAGCTGTGCCCCTCTGCCGCCGGCCAGACCCAGGGGAGCCTGAACCCAAACCCCTGGAGAGGCAGATCCTGGCGGGGAGAGGCCCCGGGGGCTGAGCTGGGCCCTTCCCCGCGGAGCAGGGAGGTGACAAAGGGGCGGGGAGGTGACAAAGGCAGGGACCGGGGGCAGCACCGATCGCTCCGCGGCGCAGAGTCCTTCCCCTCCCTCCCCCGGGGCACGGCCACCACGAGTCCCAGAGTCCCACGAGGAAAAGCCAGCAGGAGAAGCCCCTCCGGGGCGGCAGCCCCGCGCTCCCACCTCTGCCGCCTGTCCCAGGCCTCCCGGAGATGCCGGGAAGGGCTCAGAAGTCGCTGAGGATGCTGATGTCGGCGAACTCGGCGCGGTACCGGTGCGAGTAGAGGCTCAGCAGCAGCGCCCACTTCAGGGCCATGAAGCTCCACACGCACGACAGGTAGTAGCTCTTGGGGTCAGTCAGGGCTGGAAGGGGAAAAACCCATGGATACAGTGAAAATCCCAGCCCCTGGGAGCCCTGCAGGCGGCGGCACAGCCCCCCCGTGTCGGGTTTTGCTCCCAGCTGGAACTGGAGAATTCCCTCAGCTCTGCCCCCTGCCCGAATGCGGAGTTTAGGGATCAGAGTTGTGGGAATTCCTGGGTTTGGCTCAGGGAAACCACCCCAACCTGCAGTTCCTAATTTCTCACCCTGCTCCCTCTTCTCGCACCACAGAGAGAGGAGCCAAAACTGCACATCCTGGGAAAAAATGAAATAAAACAACTCCTCCCCCAAAAATGCTTTTATTGCTGCCTGGGATCGACATCTAACCCCTGGTGCCCCTGAAGCCGTGTCCAGGTGTGGCCATCCCACCTCAGGGAATGCCAGGAACAGCCTCTTTTTGGGAGAATCTGCCAATTTCTCCTTTATTTACTCCAAACCTGCCTCTTCCCAGGGATTTCTTTGAAGCCAGGGGGGGATGGTTCTGCTTTTTGAGGGCACGTCAGTGGTGTCAGATTTACTGTCAGCGTTTGGGGGTTGTTTTGGCCCAGAGATGTCACCAAAATTGAAATAAACTTCTGGAACCTGGTGGGGAAAACAATCCCAGCTCGAGCTGCCTGGGGCTTGTCAAAAATAAGGAGGATTGGTTTGAAGAACACACAAAACAGCACTTTCCTGGGAAATTCCAGCCATTCAGTGTGGCAAAAATTAAAATAATTCACCTATGCAGGTGTTCTACCTCACCCCAAATTAAGGCTTCCCCTAAAATACCTCCCCTCTCCCTAAAAAAACCCAGTTTTTCCCCTGAATGGTTTTTCCTCCTGTCTCCAAGAAAGGAGGGGATGACAAATATTTGGGTTTCTTTTTTTAATCTGTATTTTTAAGGATTTCACACCAGGGTTTTCATCCCTTTGCACCAGGAAAACTCCACGGGGAGTTTCCTGAGGATGAGCCAAGGGCTTTTTGTGGGGCTGTGACCCCACACCACCCCCAGGACAACCCCAACAGGGGCTCGTGGGGCTTCCCAGCAATCAACAAACACAGAAAACTCCAAAAAAAACAGCCCCGGACCTTCTCCCTTTGGTCTCCGGCCAAGGAAACCGCGGGAGGATTTTGGAACCGTTCCTTGGGGAATGTTCAGTGCCTTGGAGCTGGGAATGCTGAGTCAGCGCTGACCCGCGGGGGTTTGGAGCTGCTCCAGGAGGGGTGGACGCGACCTTGGCCATGGAAATGAGGCAATTCCGGGGGTTTTGGGGGGGCTTTGTCATGGAAATGAGGCAATTCCAGGGGTTCTGGGGGGATTTGTCATGGAAATGCGGCAATTCCAGGGGTTTTGGGTGGCGGGGTGGGTGTCCCAGCAGGGCAGGGGAAGGCGGGGACCTTCCTGTCCCCAAAAGCCCCTCAGAGGAGGTGGCAGGACAGCCCCAGATCCCCCCCAGCGATCCCAGTGCCTCTCCCAGTACTCACACTGGTGCTGGGTGATGGCCAGGGCCAGGAAGGCGCAGAAGCCCAGCCCGGAGAGGGCGGAGAAGAGGATCCCGACGGACAGGAAGAACCTGAGCCCCTTGAGCCAGGTCCTCCAGTAATCCTGCAGGTACATCACGTGTGTGATCAGGGCCCAGAGCGCCAGCACACCTGGGCAGGACAGAGCAGGGACAGCGGGACATGAGAACGGCACCTGGGGGCAGGCACAGAGAGCACAACCCCCCCCGAACAGCTGGGAACAGCTGGGGATGAGCATCACCACCCAACTGCTGGGTTTAGACACCTAAAAATTCCTTTCAGAGCCCACAGGAGGGACTTCAGGCACAAAACACAGGAGAAGCAGTTCCCGCTGCCAGAGGGCAGGGCTGGATGGGATACTGGGAAGGAATTCCATCCCTGTGAGGGTGAGGAGGCCCTGGGATGGATTTCCCAGAGCAGCTGTGGCTGCCCCATCCCTGGAAGTGTCCAAAGCCAGGCTGGACAGGGCTCGGAGCCACCTGGGATAGGGGAAGGTGTCCCTGCCATGGCAGGGGTGGCACTGGGTCCCAGTCCAAACCATTCCATTCTAAATTCCTGATTTGAAATCCATTCAGAGCTCACAGAATTTATCTCAGCACCCAGGACAGGCACAACCCATCCCTTCAGCTGCCAGGACCTGCTGTCCCCCAGCCCCTCCTGCCCACATTCCCTGGCTCCAGGCAGGCAGGATTCCCATCCTGAGACTCCCACCAGACACTCCTGCCTGACCCCAGCCCCGTGCTGGGGATCCCGAGGCTGTCAGGAGGGATTTGGGAGCTGCCAGTGACCACAACTGCTGAGTCAATGTTCCCCAAACGCTGTCACAGGGTCTGGTGACAAAGCTGATCCCTCACCTTCCCCAAAACCCGCCTCTCCACTTCCTCCTGCCCCGGCCTCCAGCACTTCCACCCCACATCTCGGAAAGAAAAGGGGAAGTTGGGGTTTGGAGTCGGCCAAAAGCTGAGCTGTCCCGGATGACTCAGCAGAACTGAGCCGAATGCTGAGTCAAGTTTTGGTGTTCCCACCCCAAAATCGCTGCTGCTGCCCTGACCTCTGTCCCTCGAGTTCCCCCTGACCCCGATCCAAACCCTGACCCAGCTCTTGCCCAGAATATTCCCTCTGCCCACACCTGGTGAGCAAAAAAGGCCTCGGGAGGGGCTCGGGGTGGTCCCACCTGAGGAGCCTTTAGGGGACAAACCCCGGGTTTGTCACCCCGGGGAGGGGAGGGACCTGTCCCAGCTCCAGCCACACCTCCCTCCCTTCCTGCCCTCCCCGGTGTGCATCTTGCTCATTATTTTTTAATCTAAAAAGGCAGGAAAATGCTCCAAGGAGTGCAATCAGCTCCCACGCAGCACCGGCACGTGGGTGGGACACCCACGGAATGAGGGAACCTCGGGATGGTTCGGGTTTGAAACAGTTTTTACTGGAAAATGAAATAAAAGTTGTGACTTATCGAAAGCTTGGGGTGGATTAACTGCAGGAGCTTCAGTTTTTCACCTCGGGTGATTCCCCCAAATTTCCTCCTCCGTCCCAAAACATTTTGCCCAAGCAGCAAATCCTGATCCAGGGATGTAACCCCGGAGTTTGGCAGCTCCAGTTCCACCCTGGACGAAAACCACACCCGACCCCTCCACAAAACCCCTGACCCCTGTGGATTTACCCCACACCTGGGGGCTGCAATGCCCCCGCAGCAGGAGCTGCTCCTTAAGGCACAACCCCAGGATTTCCGAGGGGAAAGCTCCCTCCAAATCAAGCCCGGATTATCCCGAGGGCACAAAGCTCCAGGAAAAGGAAAGGGGCCCAAACAGCCCCGGCTGAGCGAAGGGAAGAGGAGCTCACGGGTATCTGGACAAGGATGAATTCCTGGTGAAAACACAAAACCCTCCCAGCACCCTTGGAACGAGTTGAAATAAATCCCCAAAGTTGGCAGGGCTGGAACCTGGGACAGCCCCCCACGGATCCAAATATTTGGGTAATACTTGGGCTGGCTGGGGACCCACAGGGGAACAAACTCTGCCTCTCCCCAGACATCCAAACAAAAACTGTGATAAACAAAGCTTTTCTCAGCCCCCTGCTCGCCCCCGAGGGCTCCTCCAGGCCCAGGAAATCCAGGTGTGTTTTGCTGGGAATGAGCTCAGCTCCACGTGCTCCCGGCAGGACCCCGCGTCCCACACGGAGATCCCAGGGAAAAACAACAAATGTGCAGCAGAGGCCCCAAAAAAATCCCCAAACAAGCACAAAACCACAGAGTTATTCTGCAGGGAGTATCCCAGTTCCTGCCTTTCTGCAAGGAGCATCCCGATTCCACCTCGAAACGTGTGGTGATGGCCAAGAAAATGAGGATAAAAATGAAAAATGGTATTAAAAACTCGTTGAAAAGTCCTGAAAAATGTGAAGCCAGCAGTGACCAATTCCAAGACTTTTTTTTTTCTCAGGGTGTTCACAAAGCCTTCAGTCATTTTCCAGCCAAACCATCCCCTGTCAAAATTCCACCCTCAAAATCCCACCCTGAACATATCCCTTGCTCTTCCTCCTGCATTTCTGGGAGAAGACACCTCAGCTTTGCGCCACCCAGAAAAGGGCTGGAATTCCCTGCTGTATTCCAATTCCAGCTGGAATTAAGGCTCTTTTTTTTTTTTTGGAGGGAGAGGAAGCAGAGAAAACCACACCTCTCTCCTGGATTCTTTCTAAATTTTAACTTCCCTTTCCACTCTTCCTCCAGGAATTCAGCCAGGGAAGCCCTGGAGCTGCAGGGCTCTGTCATGCTCCAGCCCAACCATTAACCAAGATCCACGAATTCCCGAATCTCCCAGGTTTCTGGGGACATTAACATGCAGTTTCACCCTTCTGGCCTCTCCAAGTGGCCCAAATCCCTGTTCCAGAGGCTCTGGCACAGCTGCTTTCAGCACTTGGGGAAAGCAGGAGGATTTCTTTGCTTCCCTGAAAACACAGAGCACATGGAAAGATTTCCAGGATTTGACCAGGAAAATCAGCAGGGCTTCAGCTGTGACTTAGAACTAAAGTCCTGACCAGAGTCTGCTGCCCATTCCAGCCTCAAACGTGGAGCCCTCCCCACACCAGCCTCAACCGAAGGTATTCCACCAACACCAGCAGATTTGGGAGATATTGGCAAAACAACCTTCTGGGGAGCAAGGAGGAGGCTGGAAGAACCCTGCCTGAGCAGGGAGGTGGAACCAGAGGAGCCTCACCCACTCTGACTCTGGGAATTCCGTCTTGGGAGGGTCGAAAATACCCAAATTAATTCCCTTTTTTCCAAAGGGATGAGCGCTGACAGACACAGCTCATTCCCCACAAACCACAGGCTGGCAAACACTGAGCTAAAATCTCCCAAAACAACAAAATTCCCTCCCTCGCAGGCACCAGGAGCCCCCCTGGGGGTGTGGGAAGGTGGGGAAAGCCTCCCCTGCAGGCGTCCCGACACCAAGTCCCAAAATCGCACCCTGCCCCCGTTTATGGACCTTTCCCCCCCAGTTTTCTGTGGTTTTATGGTATTCAAGGAAGTCAAAGTGAAGGGACCTGGCGCCGATGCCACCCCACACCACCACACCCAAACTGCTGCGTTTTTAGCCCATTTTTGGGTGCGTTTTGGTGAGGTCAGACCTCGGGGGCTCTGTGCTCCCGGGGTTGGGCTGTTTGCCCCCTGCCCTGGCCCCCCTCGCCCTTGGGACCACCAGCAGCAGCAGCAGGAGGTGCAGCCAACCCCTCCTTGGCCCTGGGGAGGGGGTCCTTGGCCCCATCGGGACTTACACCCCCTCAGCCCCAGCGAAGGGGTCCTCACCCCCCAAAGCCCTTTCACCTCCCCCAGTTCTGACACCCCCCTTCTCACGTCCCCTCAGCCCTGAGGAAGGGGCCCCACCAGCGCCCTCAACCCCCTCACAGCCCCTCAGCCCCCGACCACCCCCAGACCCCTCATGTCCTCCTCAGGCCCCACCGCCCTCAGCCTCCGCTCCCCTTCAGCCCCGGGGAAGGGGCTCCTCATCCCCCTCAGCCCTCACA